>KE505732.1:3869-15771 GCA_000441515.1 Elaeis oleifera
TTCGAGAAGTGGCAAAATCCTTAACTAGAACTAGGAAGAGAGAAGGGAGCGTCTAGCTGAAGCTTTAGATTCCGCGTCTTCCTCTGCGGAGAATGTTTCTTCTGCCTATGAAATAGCATCCGTTTTGGAGTAACGGTAACCGCCGACAGGCCCCTGTCGCCGATGCTTTCAATCTTCGTGTTCTCTTGTCCCCACAACAAGGAGATGAAAATCACTGGAATTAGGACCCAGCTCTACACTCTGCAGGCGCTAGCCAGGCAAATTTCCACTCCACGGGGAGCCTTTGAGGAGAGAAAGCCCCTCCGAATGAGAGAAGGATCCTGGGTACGAAATCGCCCTTTCTCTTTTTTAGAATGAGAAGTCGCACTTGGATAGGCCAGAAGGGAGTAACCATTCGCCAAGGAAGGAAAGATCCGCTTATAACAGACACTGAACCTGAGACCAATGAAAGGAGAGCTTGCCACAGTGCTATAAGGAACAAAGCAAACAAGCAAGAGAGCCTTTTCCCTTCCGGGAAGGTAATGGAGAGGGTTTTCATACTCATGGATTTACAACATGAATTCAGAAGATAGGTTGAGTGTGAAGTTCAGTGCATAACACTAATGTATCCTAAG
Organism: Elaeis oleifera; assembly: GCA_000441515.1. Lineage (NCBI taxonomy): Eukaryota > Viridiplantae > Streptophyta > Magnoliopsida > Arecales > Arecaceae > Elaeis > Elaeis oleifera. The sequence continues at coordinate 4,484 of KE505732.1, forward strand.
GGTTTAGCACTTTGTATAATGACTGAAACAAATCCGGAAAGCCCTTTTTACTTACCAAGAAAATAGTAAAGACACAACATGGGAACATGGCTAAAAGGCCTTTGTTGAAGCGTGAAAACGCGATGGAAGGCTTTCTATAGCCTTTAATAGTTGGTACGCTGTTCTTGGCGGTGTTATTAACAGGTGCGGCTTCCCACTACATAAATTGAATCAGTCGTACTGCTGACCCTTTCCTCGATGGAAAGCAGCAGCCCATTCTATTGTCAAGTTTGTTGCGTTCGTTAGTCATGTCAGAGTTTTAGATCTTTGATAGCCTAAATGGCTATCTAGTCAAAATTATGGGATTCGAACCCATGATACATACAATCTTCTTGTATGTCGATTTAGCAACCAAAACCAATGCCTTACCTTACCTTACCACCTCAGTAGCTCAGTTGGTAGAGCGGTCGTCTCTGACTGGTCGTAGGTTCGAATCCTACCTGAGAAAAATGCCATACATAAATGACTCGCAAGAAATTGCCCTTTTTCTGTTTCTTTAAGGGGACTTGTCAACGGTGGTGGTTCGCAAAGAGGAAGAGATCAAGACGACTGGAGTGGCCCCCTGTCTAAATGAAGTGGGTCTCCCATAGTGGAACCGAGGAACTGGAAGTCTGCGGATTTGAGGGTGGGCGACTTCCTAGGGCCTTTTATTGTGGATAGGTATAAGAATGCGTTTCAGCATTTATTGATCTAACGACAAAGTCGAGGTGAACGGCTTCCATTACTAGTCTAATTACATGATCAGTTACCGCTCGCACCTGACATAAAATTACGTAGTATAGAAGGAAGCGCAAAAAGCAGTTTTCGAATCCTGCCCCCTCTTAACTGACAGCTGTTTAAGGGAGTTGTTCGGTTGGGTGCTTTCGTTTAAGCAAGTAGTATTAATTTTTTGTCAATGTCTCTAATCTGGATGAGTGGAACGAAGGTGCTTGCGTCTATTAAGAGTCTTTGCATGGCAACCTATAAATGAAAAAGCCTATTTCTTCCCATGCCTTTCCTGGTGGAAAAAACCACTGGCGATTTCCGACTAAGTCTTTCTTCATTTTGAGAGCAAGAAGCGGAACAAAAATCGAACTTTTTTTATAATCGAGATGGAGCAACTAATAACGGCCAGCATCCTATCACTGGGTTTAGCAGTGCCTTTAGCTCTGCTTGTAGCCCTTAGAGCAGGGCGAATGATCAGTGAGTTTACTTCGCTTAATCTAGAGGGAAAAGTGCAGGAGTTAAGTATCACTGTGCTCAAGGAGCAAATAGTCTACCAACTAAAGCTTCTTTTCACCGTGTATAAGGATACGACGCCAGATGTGAACTTTCCCCCCGGGATCGATCTAGGCCAAGTGGCCGAAGGTCTTTTTTTTCGAGAGGAGACGGTTCTGTCTCTGAACGAGATCCATTTATCACTTCTAAATCATGGGACCCAGAGTCCCCACTTTGTACAAGCTCTGGAATTTGTGCTTTCTTCCCTTGGGGGGGGGTGAGGGTCTCACGATCTTCCGTAAGTCATTCTTTGAGTGCTTTCTTTAGTTGAGGGGCTTGGCTTGGAAGAAGAAAATGAAATACGAACAACCGCGCTGGTCGTAATAGATCGACTTGAATGCTGGAGCAAGAAGACGCATTCAAGTTCCATTTCAAGGAAGGACGACGTACCATGATACTTTCTGTTTCGTCGAGCCCTGCTTTGGTCTCTGGTTTGATGGTTGTACGTGCTAAAAATCCGGTACATTCCGTTTCGTTTCCCATCCCAGTCTTTCGCGACACTTCTGGTTTACTCATTTTGTTAGGTCTCGACTTCTCCGCTATGATCTCCCCAGTAGTTCATATAGGAGCTATTGCCGTTTCATTCCTATTCGTGGTTATGATGTTCAATATTCAAATAGCGGAGATTCACGAAGAAGTATTGCGCTATTTACCAGTGAGTGGTATTATTGGACTGATCCTTTGGTGGGAAATGTTCTTCATTTTAGATAATGAAACCATTCCATTACTACCAACCCACAGAAATACGACCTCTCTGAGATATACGGTTCATGCCGGAAAGGTACGAAGTTGGACTAATTTGGAAACATTGGGCAATTTACTTTATACCTACTATTCCGTCTGGTTTTTGCTTCCTAGTCTGATTTTATTAGTAGCCATGATTGGGGCTATAGTACTTACTATGCATAGGACTACAAAGGTGAAAAGACAGGATGTATTCCGACGAAATGCGTTGGATTCTAGGAGGACTATAATGAGGAGGACGACAGATAGACCACGATCCGAAATAAGGGGAAGCTGTGGTTCGAATCCACATCGTGGTGATCGAAGTGCACTTCGCAGGAGCGCCTTGTCTTACTAATGCAGTATAGCGCGGTAGTAGCATGTGCTAGAAAGGCATTGCACTCATATGCGATCTAGCGGAACTTGCTTAGCAATCAACGCGCAATTGCTACTGAGCGCACCTGCACGAGCGCGGACGATCGCTACATCTAGGAGATATATATATAGTAGTGGCTCAGGGCAGACTAACTCGGGCTAGATTTAGTTAAGCAAGAGATAGGGCAGGAATATTTTATTCAACTGGTTGGCCACATTGTAGGATGGTTTCGACAAAGCAGGCTGAGTCCCAACTGGTTGAGACTGTGGCTTCGAATGAGAAATTCTTCCTGACCTGGTGGTATTGACTGATGCTGTCTGTAGCACAAGGGAAGGGTGTTGATGCAAAGATTATCAAGCCTCAATGGAATGGACCTAGCCAACAAGTGTGGGATAGCCGTTATGCTAGGCTTCCCGCCATGTCGATGGGCGCCCGACCGCTGCTTGGGGTGGCGTAGCATAAGTCGTTTCCTGTGAAGGGGTGAGCGGTTCTCGAGGATCTGCCACCTCGAGGACGGAAATGTTTGGAGTAGTAGAAGATTGTTGAGGATTTTTTGCTACAAAAATGGACATAACCATAGGAGGAGGAATCCTCACTAGCGGTTGTTTAGGTGCCGTAGACTGCTTGTCAAAGTTGGTGGCACTGCACCATAAGGATGAGAAGTCTGATTAACGCTAGCTTGTTCTTGTTTTGGCATGCTTGAGTTTGGCTCTCCATGGGAGCCTTGCCCTCTCTCTGAACATGGTCAGCAAGTGGGTTCGTAAACCATGTTCAGATTCGGGTTCGATGGAGCAGCGGTAGATGTTGAGAGTTGGGTAGAATTCCCATCAAGTAGGATCTTACCCTCCTCAATGAGGTCTTGAACAAAATAAATGGCTAAGAACTCAGCCTAGATGCAGACTTAATTATGTCGAAAAAAGACGGTTACCAATTCGCTTTATTCATGGTTACGCGGGCAATTCAACAACATATGATTCGCCAACAGCCGAATATCCAACATCTGATTTACCGGCATATGATTAGCCGGCAGTTCCCGTTTATCCCGAGCTAGGAGCTCCGGTTTGGTTTCTTCCGAACCAAAAGACTCTGAAGTCGCAGCTAAAGCAAGAGGTCCTATATAAAACGAACTGCATCAACATCAACAGACGCATAAGCTTCAGTAGAAGCTGTTTCACAAGCGAACTCAGACGACGTATAAATATCCCGACCCACATCTAAATCCAAATCAGAAGCCGAAACAGACGCAGCTGCCACTAAAGCAGATGAAGTCTTGTCTACCGCCAAGGAAGGCACGGAAGGAAGCATCTATTCCTGAACCAGCGGATTCCGCTTTTACCAACCCAAGAGAAAAGGAAGAAGCAAAGAGCACCTCTCATCGAGCGACTTCTCAAGGATTGGATTGTGGTTCCAGCAATTAGATATGGTAATAGCTGACCCGGGAATAAACATAGGGTAGGTGGTGCCAGTGATCGCTCAGAAGGACAATCAGGATGTGAGGTACCAAAGGTCAACTCCCTTTCTATTAGTCCAATGTCTGTGATCAAGTAATGCCAGATGGGTATTCACGGGTCGAGTTGCCTTGGTCTGCCCTGTGCTAGCTGAGGCAGGGAGCTAGTCAAGGCATTTATCCGCCAGTGAAGTAGATCTCGAACAACCAATGCAACCAATCCCGAAAGAAAGGCAATCAAAAGTGGAGTACTTCCCTCTCTTCGGAAGATAAAGGTACGAATATTTATTATAGATGGAGAGCACTAGTTGATGGTGAAGAAGATGCTCAGGCTTGCTTGCATGCACACAAACAAGATCTTGGATGATCGTCTCACGATCTGACAGTCAGTCATAAATAAATATAAATAAATAAATATATATATATATATTTATATATATATATTTAAATTATTTATATATAATAAGTATATTAAAAGATCTAAGATCCAGCCTTTCGAGAACTATATGCCATATAGCCATTTTCATAGCCGGTAGTTCCGTTGATGGTTATGTTCATCGGTCGGATCAGCTCCTTCTTTGAAAGGATCGGCCAGCAGACCTCCCCTATCTCCCTTGTCATAGCAACTATATTTATTCGATGGAATGTGATTCGCTGCTCTAATTCTGCTTGTGCGCGCTGCTGTTCTGTTGCTTGGTTAGTATGCCTTCGCTGACAGTCTAAACAAAGATTGTGTCGACAATAGAGATTTCCCAACTTGGCAACTATGTGGACTTCTTCGCTCTAGAGAGCGCAGCTGTTAGGTGATTATGGCGTTCCTTACATGATCTATATCGTTTCATCAATAAGAAAGGCTTGGAGATTTGTTTCGTAGAAGCACCTTCTTCCTATCCATGTCTCTATCTTTACTCGCAGAGACGGCCCGCTTTGGTCGACGTCACAGCTTTTGTCAGCCTCCGCTCGAGCCCTCGCCTGTTCAACGCTAGTAACGTGGTCTTGGAGTACCTGATAAGCCTGCTGAGCCTCATTAATCTTCGTCTGAAGTGCTTCCTCATTAAAATCTTCGCCAATCATCTGCTTAGTGCCACGAATTAACGAAGAGGCATCCAGCATTTGCCTTAATAGCTCTTTATGACGAGTTTCAACGAGACCACGATTCCCAAGCGTGTCAAGACACTGTTCACCTGTGCCTCGGAGTTCACACCGCTTGCGCCTCTTCACGTGAGACTTAAAGCATTCAAACATTGCAAGAGATAAGGCTTCAATTGATGAAGTTTTGGGGTGGATACTGCGCTCAGTAGAACCAGAAGCGTCTGAAATCTTAATAGCTGTTGCATCCTTGGCAACGATAGGAGAAGCTACTTGGCCTGCAGGAAGATCAACCTGAATAGGAGTAGCGGTCAAAGCTTGCGCCTGCACGGCATCCATATTTTGGTCTCGAACCTCTGCGGGCAATTTGCTTATAGGTGGGGACGAGATGCTTCCTCAGACTCTCTTAAACATTGTGAAGAAGATTTTCTGCTCCCTGCAGTCTTTCTTCAGTCTCTGGCAAAACAGAAGACTTCAATTGAGTGGTCACGCGGGATGGACTGACTATAGCTTCTGTTTGGAGCAACCCTGCACTTTAAAATGTAACATAATTTCTTGGCGTTCTAGTAGGGGTCACAGTAGTGGAAGAAGCTCCACTCCCTATTGGATCAGCTGGAGGAGAAAGAATGGGGGCCACTCTACTAGACTCCGCGATAATCTCGGTGGCAGCCTCAAGTGCTATCTCTGAAGATGGCAATGACACAGGAGGCGATGTGGGTGAAAACTCAGGAGGCCTTGCGTCAGCAATATGATAAAGAGAGACTGTACCAAAGCAGGAGCACAATGTCATAAAGATAAAAAAAAGATAAAGGAATGAGGAATCCCGATCAGTGGCAATGAGAAAAGGAAGGACAGCCACGGAAGTTGGGTCAGCCTAAGACCGTAAAAGCCCAGTTCCAGTATTAGAGGAAGCATGGCATAGAAAATAAAGCAGGGCATGTCATGGGTTGTAGGGAAGAGGTAACACGTGTACATGAAAGCAAGCGGACAGGGAGCCAAGCAAGCAAAAGGCGCTTGCGCCCACTCGACTGAAAGGAACGATACGGTACACTCCCGCCGGGTCCGGAAAGCAAGTGAAGCGAAGCGCTGTGAGTGTGACCGTCCATACAACGAGTTTGTCACGCAACAGCTCCTGTAGTGAGTGCACCTACCTAGTAAGGTTTTGAACCCTGAGTTCCTACTGCGAGTACGGATACGGACTATATCCCTATAAAGGCGCTTGCGTTTCAGCTCTTGAATCGGACTCGGATAAGATGTAGCAACTTTTTCTTATTGATGAGTTGACCTGAAGCTGCTTCATAGCTAGAGAGAAAAGTCATAAGCTTATTAAGAGAAGACTTAGTACCATTAGTGAAGATAATGGTGTCATCAGCATATAACAGGTGAGAGATGATAGGACCATTCCCAGAGGTAGCAAAAGCCTTAATACTGTATGAGTGGAATAGAGTGAAAAGTCCTCTGCTGAGAGCTTCTTCCGCCAGAATAAAAGACTAGGGGCTAGGGGGTCACCTTGGCGTAGTCCTCTGGAAGAAGGAAAGTCTCCTTTCACAGCGCCGTTGAATATGACAGAGAACCAGCATTGAGTGAACATCCTCTGGATGAACTTTAACCAGACCTCACTGAAACCGAATTTCCTCAGAACAGCAAATAGGAAAGGCCACTCCAGGCGATCGTAGGCCTTTGTCATGTCAAGCTTGAGGACAACCGAACTCTGGATTTTTGACCAATGTCTTGCAGCAGCTCCTGTGCTAGGCAGATGTTGTCTGTGATGTCACGGCCCTTCACAAATGCACCCTGAGCTGGAGATATCAAGTGAGGAAGTAATGTACCCAACCTGTCACAGAAAATTACAGCAAGAATTTTTAAAGAAAGTTGCAAAGACTGATAGGCCTGAACTCTTTAAGAGATTCAGGTTTATCAGTCTTTTGGATGAGCACTAAAAAGGTAGAAGTGAATGCCCGGGGAAGATGACCGCCTCTGAAAAACTCCACCACCGCCTCATGGATGTCGGAGTGAATGATGTCCCAGCAGTGAGTGAAAAAGCTTCCCGAGAAGCCATCCAGTCCAGGAGCACTATCCGCGGATAGGCTAACACCGCCTTCTTGATTTCCTCCAAGTCAGGAGTAGCAGTCAGCATCTCATTATCAGCCTCAGAGACTAATGAATATATATAAAGTAAAAATCTTTGATATCAGCTGAGCAACCCTTAGAGGAAACAAGTCCATGTAATACTGTATGGCCATATCATGGAGGATGACAGGGTCAGAAATAGTGTTCCCCAAGCTGTCCTGCAGTGAGCTGATGGTCGCCTTTCTTCTTTTTTCTGCCACTAGAGAATGACGCAAGCGCCTTTGGTTGATAACTGATTGCGCCGGACTGGTATACTTCTCCTCTTGGCTTTGCTTTAATAGAATATATTTGATTGGAAGAGAAGCGCACCTTGACTCATGCACTCATGAACTCATATGCACTCCTAAACTTTTGAAATCAGGAACTGGTTTGAAAGCTTCACTCATGAGCTATCTTACTAAAGGAATTCCAGTCTCCTAAACAGCCGTCGGGAACAGGCGAGAAAATAGAAGTGTGCCTTTTAATGAAACTAATGGCATCCCTTTGAAAGAAGACCTAAAATAAAGGTAAAGGTTTGTTGTATACCCAGCCAATGAAATGAGGAAAGTATTGGTTGGAAGCTAACCCCATTACTTATTGTTATTGGTTTTTTTAAGCTGTTAAGCATGGTGACATGCCATGTTTAAAGTATGCTTCTTAGTTCAAGCCAGTATTTTAGAGCAAGGCTGGTCTCCGATCAGGTGAAAGTGCGTGCAGGCTAGCTTATGAAATTCAAAAATATACAAAAAACCCTTTGAAAGTTCAAGCACCGGAATCAAGTCTGTCCGAGCAGAAGTTATCAAGGCAGTAGCCGGCTCTATACCATTTTAAATAACCTCCTCCTTAACAGTCTCGCATGCCAGTTCCCTATATCCCTGAGTTTGAGAAGCCTCTTATTATAGAATAAGAGTGACAAGCCGAAAAGGTAAGCAGCAAAGCATTTCTCTCGCTTGAGAGAATAGTTTTGAGGAGCGGCTGATTCTAAGTTGGTTGGCTCTGATCTGGGGCAAGCGTAGAGTTGATCATCTGCCTTTCAATATGCTGTTTTATCCGATACTAAGGAAGCGATCTACTGAAGAAAGAAGTGAGCTGGATAGAAGGGTCACAGCAGAGGAGATGAATGATGCTCTTCAGTCTTTCAATGCTGACAAGGCCCAGGGGCCTGATGGATTCAATGGGAAATTCTTTGACCACTTCAGGCATCTTCTAGGACCTGATGTCACTAGGGCATGACTTTCTTCAAGACTGGAAAACTCCTGAAGCAGGTGAATGGATCTTTCATCAGTCTAATACCCAAGTGTGAAAACCCATCCAACTTGCAGGACTATAGGCCAATTTCCTTATTTCACTTTCTTTACAAGATTATTTCCAAAGTAATGGCCATCAGACTGAGCAAGAAGATGAATTCTCTGGTCAGCCCCAACCAAACTGCATTCATAAAGGGCGGGAACGTCGGTGGAAAATGTATTGTTAGCTCATGAGCTCGTGCGAAACTTCCACAGAGATAAGGGGCATCCTCAACTACGTGCAAAAGTTGACTTACAGAGAGCCTATGACACTTTTTTATGGGAGTCTGTTCTGGACTGCCTAAAGGGTATGAACTTATCCGAAACGTGGATTGCCTGGGTCAGAGAGTGCAAAAATACCACCTCCTTCGCCATCCTAATTAATGGATCTCCATCTCATTTTTTTCTGGGTAAAAGAGGCTTAAGGCAGGTCTCTGTCTCTTAGAGCCTACCTGTTCACGTTAGTAATGGAAAGCCTATCTATTTTCATGCAGAAAGCTTTAGTTCTGGGCGGATAACTCCCCCAAGAAGAAACCTCATCTTTTCATTTCACATCTCTGTTACGCAGATGATGTCTTACTCTTCTCAGATAGTTCACAGCATAATGCCTGAGGAATTGCTGGTGTGCTGCATCAGCTTTTTAATTCACTGGACTGGTCGTCAACAAAGAAAAGAGCTCTATAATCTTCTCAGGTACTGGACTAGTTATGAAAAATAGAATTACCTCAGTTCTTGGCTTCAAGGAGGCGAGGTTACCCATCAGATATCTGGGTCTACCTTTGATCTCATGCAGACTGAGATAGAGAGATTGCATCCCTCTAGTTGATTCAGTGTACAGAAGGTTAGCTGGATGGGCAGACGTTTCCTTTCTTACGCAGGGAGGATGAATTGATCAACTCGACGCTCTCCAGTCTCCAAATATTCTGGTCTGAAGCCTTTAAGCTCCCCGCGCCACTGTTCAGAGATTAAAAAACTGTTCTTTAACTTCTATTCTATTGGTCAGGTCCAGAACTAAGCAGAAGAATTCATGTTGTTGGCTGGCAATCCTATCTATGCGCTTTTTCTTTGAAAAAAATGGAACGAATCGTCGATCTAAAACTGAACTATCCCTTTTTAAGCCCGCCCTCTTACCCCTTATCGCGTCATGATCAGCCGCCATTGATTGACCAAAGCCCCCTCTTGGGGAGCCAGCGAAAACTCAAAAAAGAATTATGCGCCGCTAGCTACCTACTATTCTATTCACCCACCCCGGCTGGAGTTGAAACAACACTTGTTAAGGCAACGGAAAGAACCACCAGCCCAATCAACAATGCCAGTGAATGAGGAGATCGACACGTGGGGGCACCGGACATAGAAAAAAGAAAAAAAAATCAAATTAGAAAACATTTGAACTAAGATGCTTTACCCAATTCCCGAGCAGCCGGAAATTAGAGTTAGAAACTGTGAAGCTCCCTCCCAATACCAACTCTGGGAACCATGCTCTACAAGATCGGACAAGACGTCGCTTAGATAAGGGAGGTCTTGCACCGCCTCTTCCCCAATCACCGCCCGGGAAAATTCTGGGAGAGACCAACTTGATGGCAATGTCTTACCGGCTGTTGCCATCCAATGCTCAAATTGGGAACAAATATTGTTGAAACTAATTCCATTTGCCCCAATTGGTCATCTCCCATAGAAGAAAGACTGGAAGCGTCAGAAGCTAAACTATTTGAAGCTTTGGGGGCTTCCATAGAACAACAGTTAAGACTGGTAAATTTCAGAGGATTCATCTTGTGACGGTGGAATACTAAACTCCTTAGTCCCGTACCCTTCCTTCCTGAGAACCGCCCGAACGAGCAGGTTTTCAAAAGAAGCTTCCATCAGGGTACAAGAACTGTGCTTTCGCATTTCCTACTTTTATTTTATTTGCAAAAGTAAATGCCTTAAAAAGATATTTGCCTCAGTTTTTCTGAGGAAAGAAAAATAAATGAAAAAATAGGTATAAACTTTCTCATTTTTCCTATACATAGGGCACCAGGGCCAGACGGAAGACAAGAATGAAAGCCTGGGGAGAACAAACAAACTAGACTTTTTGCGCTCTCTCTCAGAATAGAAGAAGAACAAAATAAAAGCACATCTATAAGCCTTTGTATCTTTCTTCTATAAAGTCTTCCTTTACCTCTCGTAGAAAAGCAAACTCTCAAAATTCTTTAGAAACTAACTGAAGAAGTCTTCTTCTTACTATACGAGAAAACTGGAATTGCAATTGGATGCTGCCCCCTGCGAGAGAGAGCAACATTGGTTCTCTAATGAACGGGAACCTCGAATATTGGACCAGCTCTACTTCATTGTGGCTGATCCGTTCTTTCTTTCTATACGAAATTTTGGACGTCGGTTTCATGATCGATATAGCGTTGGGGCTCTGGGTGGGCAAGGCGTCTTGGGGGGAGACTTATACGTTCCGGCTTCTCTTCTTTTCCGTGGATCTCCTCGGTTTCTTTCCCCGGGGCATCTCTGTATTTTAGTCGGATAATCGACTAATCACCTAATCAATCTGTCTTGCTGATCCCCCTTTACCAGGTTTTGTTGGGCAAACAGGTTCACTTTTCATATGCTTAATAAGACATGTGATTGGAGAAGTCAAACACCTGGTTTTGGTTTTGTTATTCCGGAGGTGATAAACCTATTTCCCAACCTGGTTCTATCTCTCAGGCGTAAACTTCTTTCGTAAAGCACTGTTCAAGCTAGTGCAAGGAAGATGAAAAGTCAATCTATGCCACTAGCTCCAGTCTCACAGTTACTGATTAACTTCCTTCACCAGCTCCTAATTGAAAAAATGACCCAATCTTTCACAACAACCGATTCTGATTCAATTCCAACAAACCTTCCACCGGGAAAGAGCCAAGCCAAAGAAAGAAAAGAAAGTCCCACACCTATGAGTGCGCAAAGAGCTTATTCGAGAGCAGCTGAGTCAGCTCTCGAA
>KE505732.1:32098-52346 GCA_000441515.1 Elaeis oleifera
CTAAAGGTTATTCGGTTTCCTTTAGAATGAAAGTCGCTATGAAGCCCCTACTACTATCGATTCAAAAGGCGAACAGCCCCCCATAGTCGTATGGGTGGGGTGTTTTTGGGAAGCTGCCTTGGATATGAGGAATTCCTATAATAGAAAAATAGAACAAAGGCAAAGTCCGGTATTTGACGAAGATCTTTCTATCAATAGATAGGAATGAGTGTTCGATATAGGGGATAGGATCCATCTGCTCTCTCTCTAAATTTTTTTTGCTTCAATTTAGAGAGAAAGAGCAGATAGAACTATATAAAAATAATAAAAAAAATCGGGAGATGATTAAATAATAGATACATAGACATCTAAAGGGATGTATATTCGATTCCTATATATAATGAGATTTTGTTTTAAATCTTTATATATTTGAATATAATATATCTCTTTTTTTCTATGAATTTCGTAAAATAGTTCGTTTTGGGTTCCCCGAAGCCCCGAATGGATTGGATCGTTTCTCCTTCTGCCAACGAAATGAAGGCGTCGCCCGTTCCGAATGCTTCTCCGATCCTGAAGTTCTCGCGAAGAGAATAAGATGCTGCTCCCCTCCCTCTGTCTTTTTCCGCTTTGCTAATCTTCCCCTCTAACGCGGGCCGGGCGGCGGGCGCGGGAGGAAGAAACCTAAGAGAAGAGCGTCTTCTCTTAGGTCCTTTTTTCAGTGCAACACAGGAAAGCGCCCTCTTTTTGTCATCCCTGCAGCTTCCCAGAGGCTTTTTTGTATTGAACGCATGGCGTAGCTAGGACCCCTCCAATCATGTTTGAGCCTATGTTCAAACCAAAACAACCCCGGGGCCCCAAAGGGGAATTCAAGAATGCCTGCCGACGTTCAGATAAGGGAATGCTTCCCAAACCACTAAAGGAAAGGCTCGACGAAGGGAGGGAGATGCGGCGGGGTAAGGAAAACGCTTTCGGAGATCGAGATGTCGATTTGTTTTCATCGAAAACGAAGAAGGCCGAGGGGATAGCAGCCTTCGGGCTTTGCCTGCCCTTTTCTAATAAAGAATTCCGGCTCGGCCCGGGAAAGCGCTGGCAACAACATAAAGGAAGGGGTCCATGTAGCTGCTGCGCCCGCCCACTGAGCAGCAGGTTCGGCATCTACTACAAAAGAGAGAATCCACTTCAGATAACCACGTCTCTGCTAGGCAGCGTGTGGAATGGCCGAGAGCGGACCCTTTTGGATATATAATCCAAGCCGAGAGTGGAGTTACGTGAACAGCCGTCTGATGGAAAACAACTTTCACGTTCGGTTCAGAGAGCACTTTTTTCGTTGAGAATTCCTCGTTCCCTTTTGTGTGAATTCCCCAGCGGCGAATTAACAACTTGTGGGCCCTATCTATTCAATCTCTCGAGCCCCGAAGAAAACCCCCCTCTCCCTCGGACTCAATCTATCTTTTGACTCAATATATGTGGGCACCTGATATCTATGAGGGTTCACCCACCCCGGTGACAGCATTCCTTTCTATTGCGCCTAAAATCTCTATTTCTGCAAATATGTCACGTGTTTCTATTGTTGGTTCCTATGGAGGTACATTGCAACAAATCTTCTTTTTCTGCAGCATTGCTTCTATGATCTTAGGAGCACTGGCCGCCATGGCCCAAACGAAAGTCAAAAGACCTCTAGCTCATAGTTCGATTGGACATGTAGGTTATATTCGTACTGGTTTCTCATGTGGAACCATAGAAGGAATTCAATCACTACTAATTGGTATATTTATTTATGCATCAATGACGATAGATGCATTCGCCATAGTTCCAGCATTACGGCAAACCCGTGTCAAATATATAGCGGATTTGGGCGCTCTAGCCAAAACGAATCCTATTTCGGCTATGACCTTCTCCATTACAATGTTCTCATACGCAGGAATACCCCCGTTAGCCGGCTTTTGTAGCAAATTCTATTTGTTCTTCGCCGCTTTGGGTTGTGGGGCTTACTTCCTAGCCCCAGTGGGAGTAGTGACTAGCGTTATAGGTCGTTGGGCGGCCGGAAGGTTGCCATGAGTAAGGTTGGGGACCGAGGGCAGTTTTCCGTGCACCGGACACGTAGCTTACCGAATCAGTTGCGACACGGATGGGAATGCATGCTACGAAAGACAGGGTCGAGTCTGATACATCAACCGTCGACTCCATATCCTTGTACGAGTCCACAATCACTACACGAGATGAACCTGGGTTTGGTGAATGGAAGTTGGCCTTAGGTGTAATAGGACTCCCAGTTACTGCGCGCGATCGTATACTGAGGTGCTCCCCGTCGGTTGTTGGAACGACGCGAGCCGGGCCGGGCCTCGATTCAATTCAGAAAGATGAAGGGACAGAGGTGACTAATTCCCCATCTCATTTGGGGCGGAAAACGAATCGACATCTCGATGTGATACAGCCCTTTCCATTTTCGTTGGGAAAGAACGGCGAAGTCCATCCGAACCGTCCAATGAAGAAATAAGAGGAGAGCAAAGCGCCAATGGCGCGCGAAGCGCATGCGGAACGGGCACGGAGAAATAAAGAAGTGTGGAGGAGAAGCAGCCGAGCTCATTCCCTTCGCTTCCTGGGCCCAAAGCAGTGCTTTGTTCCTGGCCAAATCAAGGATTTGGGGCTTCTTGCAATATATATATGAATAGAAAGATAGATCCATCCATCTATCCGGATATCTAAAAAAGAATCGATTTCGATTTCATTCAACGTTTGATTCAAAGAACTGCGCTTAGCTAGCCCCCCGCTCATGAAACGGCTCTGCTGCAATGGATGGCAGAGGGTCCGTAGTACCCGAAGCACTGGAGTGATCCAGTAGCCGGGAAGGGGCCTAGAAGTGCCTACTACTACACCACACTACACTTGGCTCTACACATTTACAGAGCTAACCCCTGTCCAGTGTCTGGCAGAACGTTGGGGCTTCAATCCTGACTCCTTATCCCCATCTCAGCCCAGGCTAACGGAGCCTTACTTATTCAGGGGAGAGAGTGGAGCCTCGAGAAGCACTCTTGAGAGGAAGATCCTTGGCCCCTCTTCATTCTCTACAGGGGTCTCTGCCCACATGGAAGCGGGGCAGAGATGGAAAAGATCAAACACGGGAATAAGAAGCAAGCTCACCTTCCTTTTTGATCATTTTGATAGAGGGGGATGGATAAAGTAGACAAAACAGACTCCCATTTTCCAGTCGAAAAATGGGTTCCTTTTCGTCTCGACAAAGAAAGAATCATCTTGAAAACGCTCCTAACCCCTTCGTAGAGCCGTGTATTGTAAGTGATCCGAACCTGCCCGGAGCGAGCCCCCCTTAGAGGCAAGTGAAGTTGGTGAGCCGTATGATGGGCAACTATCTCCTGCGGTTCGGAGAGGACTCAGCTGTTAGTTAGTACCCCCTTGGTTTCGGGTGGACCCTTTCACTCTATTTTATTATATACGCTTAGCGAAAAGAATGTTTTTTGATAGACCTAGGACATGGATTCTATATGAACCAATGGATCGTGACAAGTCGTTACTACTAGCAATGACTTCCTCTTTCATTACTTCATCCTTTCCATATCCCTCTCCCTTGTTCGATCTTACTCATCAAATGGCACTCAGTTCATATCTGTAAGTTCGATCATTGACAAGGTTCAAAGAAAGGGTGGTCCATTCACCATGAAGGCTAAAAACAAGCGAGATAGGCTCGAATGGACCACGTCCACCCAGCACCTACCAGTGCCCTCTTACACAGAAGACGTATCCTGCTGTCTACTTCTCAGAAGAAGAGATTGCAGCTTTGTCGGAGCCATTCAAGCTATGCCTGATTTTCAAATATTACTCGGAGCACCGCCCTTTGCGGGAAGATCCTCCATGAAACCTGGGGCGTGAAGCTTGGCGTTACAATTTCTCGTTATGACAGACGACATCTGCTAGTCAGATTTCGAGATGCAGACGACTTCCTGACGGTCTGGACGAGAGATCGCTGGTCCATGAGGGGGCAACCAATGAAGATCTTCCGTTGGTCAGCCTGGTTTCGACCAGGTCTTGAATCTGCCATTGTCCCCGTCTGGTTTGATCTCCCACAACTTCCTCCTTGCTTCTATAATGAAGGTAGTTTATCCTCCTTAGCATCTGTGGTTGGGAGACTATTAAAGATCGGCCCTTTGACAAAAGATGCAGAAACGGTGGTGGGTGCAAGAATATGTGTAGAGGTGGATGCTAGTAAGCCTCTACAAAAACTTAGTGTGTGGCTTGGTATGGGAGCATCTGGGCGATGGCAGGATTTGGTACCGTTGAATCCTCCGACATTCTGCAGCAAATGCTGCAAACTTGGTCATGACAGTGATTCGTGCACTCGCGGCACGGCAAAAAAGGGACCGGAGAAGCCTCAAGAAACAAGATCTACAGTCAAATGGATGCCCACGGGTAAGGGATCAGAGCAGGCAAAGAAGACTGATGAAGCCGAAGGTGCATCCTCGAAGGAGAAGAACCAGCAGCAAACGATAGAGGAAAGCCTCAAGCAGGCGGAACTCGCTGACAGCAGCGGGGAGAATATCGCAGTCGAGGTCGGAACTGGAAAGGAGTCCATGGGGTGTCAGGTTCCACATGCAATAATACAGGCGGCAACTCAAAGCAGTTCTGAAGATGAATCCAATTCAAACTTGGAGAATAGAAGTCCCATGGTATCAAATCAGCAACACGTTTCCCAACTGGATTCTGAGAACATCGCTAACAAGAAGGAGGCCACTGATTCTCGAAACAACGGCAAGGCATTGTTGCAGAACACAGTGACTTTATCATCGCCCAGCTCTATCCCCTTCCTTATTCCAAGTCAACAGGAGAAGGTCGCTAATGATGAGGCCAGGGCCAGCCTTGGTTGGGTGGCACAGAAAGCCTTAGAAGAATTTCAGGCGCAGGTGGGAGGTTCGGAAGCACCTGGAGCTTGTCAGTCGGAAGCAGTAGCTATGCACCAGGAGATCTCGGATGCCCCACCGAATGACTCGCATGAGTTGCCTATGTCAAACTCATCATCGGCCTTAACCCAATTACGAGAACTTGAAATTCTGGAGCTGGAGGAAATAAACTGATGGAGAGTCTTGAACTACCAACGGAGCAGACGAAGTTACAGAGGTCTAGTAAGAAGAAGGCCATCGTAGTTCCTCTTAGCGTTCAAATGCGAGGTATGATGGAGAGGAACTCCGAACCAAAATATAATTCTTCCTAATGGTCAGTGGATTAATATGGAATGTCCGAGCTTCAGGTAGGAGTATCTACCTTCGCCCTCAATTCGTAGGATCAAATCTTTGGTGCAAGAACACAATCTTAACTTTGTAGTTTTACTAGAGCCTATGATAGACAGCAGGAAATTGACGAAAGTCTGTAGGAAGATTAAGATGGAGAGCTCCTATTCAGCCTCTGATGGTGTGTCCAAGATCTGGGTAATGTGGAAAGAACCACTACGATTTACCTCTTTCACTGTCATGACCAAGTCATCACTTTCTCAGTAGAAGAACATGGACGTGCTTCAGGCTGTGTTATCCTTTGTGTACGCAAAGTGTTCGATTGTTGACCGCAGAGAACTATGGCAGCAGCTACACGTGCTATCGCAAACAATCTCCATGCCCTGGATGATCGGGGGTGATTTCAACACAATCCTTTATGCAAATGAGAAGCTGGGAGGCAACCCTCCGGAGGTACGTTCCATGGACGATTTCCATGAAGCCATATCTCTAGCTAACCTGATAGATGCAGGTTTCCTTGGTAGCAAGTTCACTTGGTGTAATAACCAAGAGGAACAAGCTTGTATCCGAGCCAAGTAGTTCGGCTAAGCCGGAAAGAAAGAGTTAGATCCTCTTTGAGATGAAATTCGGCAATGTCCTAATCAAACCAGGCGCAAGGTCAATGATTTAGCTCAAGGCTCAAGGCATAAAGGCTATTATTCCTTCTTCAGGATAGCATTGGTCTCGGAAGGCCCTCGCTGGGCAAGTTCACTCTTTCTGCTGCTGTTCCGGGGAAAGAAGTAGAATTTTGGAAGGTGTTGTATAGTTGATCACTTCTGCTTCTGCTCCTGTTGAAGGCCTACGCGCAGCTAATGCCGAGATTCGGTTTTGTTCAGTGAGCGAAATCGCCCGAGTCAGAGTAGCCTTTTTTGATTAAACCAACAATTTCTCGATGCGAAACCTTAACTTAAGTGGGGCCAGGCAAGTGAGGAGACTCGCCTTCTTCTTCTGAGATGGGATGCCAAGAATATGCTCTTTTCCGCTTTGATGGAAGAACCGATGCCAGTGAATCTGCTTCAATTGGACCGCTTCGCCCCTTGGCTTGGCTATAAGCCAGAACTCTGGGAAGCGAAGGAACCGTAGGGCTTAGCTTAGGGCAGCGAGTGAGCCTTGGGTCATAATGAATATAGTAGGGCAGAACCATGGGCGATTGCCGCTGTTAGAGTCACAGCTGCAATTGAATCTGTTGTCGGAAGGGCTACTAGAGAGGAAGACTCCTTTGGCTCTTATCGAAATGAATTTCAAAAGGCTCTTCCCACGTAGCAGTAAGAAGGACGGGAGAAGGAGCAATAGACGGGATTGTTGGAATTGGTGTGCTAGCTGCTCTAGAAAGGGGGAACTGACTTGTGAAGCTGTGAGGAAAGCCCTTGTTGGCTATGGATATGGGTCACTCGCGTTAGTTGAAGAAGGAAGGGGATAGTTATAGGACCTGGAACTGAGACTGGTAATTGGATTTTCTTCCTAGGGGCAGGAGCGGTAGTTGAAGGAATCTTGCTTTGGCTTGATTGAAGGCCTTTCCAGTCGAGTGAGTTCCCTTCTTCTTTGGCACCACGGTCATAAGATAAGCTTCACTTCATGCTTTCTCATTAGCTATATCATTAGAAGAGAATCGCATCCTTGCATCTTGCATTGCTATTTATCCGTTTAGATTGAGTATTCCAAGTCATCCAGTGACGAATTTTCTTCCTTTGCTCGTTCTATTCACACGGGTTGCTCGCTTGGCTTTCATCCCTTTCTATCCTTGCTGCTCGCTTCCTTCTTTGGATCGGATGGCAACTCAGACCAACCATTGTCAATCGAAGGAGCATAAGCCACTCACTCGACAAAACTTCCTCTCCTTTTCAGTCTCGCTTATCTCATCTCTACTTCTACTTTTTCGTCGACTTAGTTCATCTCCTATCTAAAGAAAGAACATACATATTCTAATAAGAGAAAGCATACATCTTGAATAAGTTGGCTACGATTAGTCACTTCGGAAGCCGTTAACCAAAGCACCGGCTTTTGAGTGCCCTTCTAAGGGAAGGAGTATGAGGCTCAACTATGGTCTAAGCTACTAGAGTGAAAGCTTCATTGGTACCAAAGTAGGTTCCTAAGGCCGCTATCTAGCCTTCAAACATGACTTTTGAAGCTTGCTTTGACAGGTCCGGACTCAGCTCCATTTTACTTCCTTTCTTTCTAGTCAGAGTCATGGCCTTTCCATAAAATGGGTCCGAGGGAAGGTAGCAGGTCTGTTGGTAAGCCCCTTTTCTCTTTCTGTGAATAGTGGAATCCTTTCGAATGCCCAACCTATGTCTTGAGGAAGTGATCGAAGTCTGTCGAATCAGTACGCCTTGTCTGTCTGTTGGAGGTAGAGGTATGGGTCAACGAAGAGCTTTAGAACTTTTCTTATTGGATTGATAGTCCCCGTTATCTGTATTCTTCCTTAGCCGCACCGCAGGAAGAATGAAGAGAGGAGGTATTGGAAAATACCAAGTCTTAGTGACGACAGCACACCCGAGGGGGTATTCGGAGCAAGAGCAAGGGGACAGTATCCTCGCTACTAAAGAATTGTTGCTTGATGGGCTCTTTTCGGGTGGCCGAGCCAAGCCTCATTTATAAAGAAGAATGCTCCTCCGTTCTCCTAGCTGCTCTTGACTGGCTAGAAGTGCTTTTCGTACTTCATCACTTTCCGACTTCAGCGATGGCTGGATTTCAGCTATGATTTTCAAAAAGGGTTTTGAGCTCTCATGCTGGAAAGGGGATGGCTAAGGGAATCGAATCCTATGCTCTAGAGCTCCTCAATTCAGCCCATTTTCTCTTTTTTTGAGATTTTCGACGCCTCTTTCTTTATATCATATCATTGTTGGCGGATGAAAGATCAATTGAAAGACGATATTAGCGGTGAAAGACAGTAAGCGCAGCTTGTCATAGCCCTATTATCTAAGGCTGATCTGTCTGGAGAATGGGTATGAATTGGGTAAAGAACGAAGTTAAGGAGGTTGGTCCCCGACCGTCTGGCCACGGATAAAAGAGGTAACTAACCACTACCTTGGGTCCATTCCGTCAGGGTTATCGCATCCTGAGTCAGCTTGCTGCTCCTCTCGGCATTTGGACCGATGGGGAGACCCGTGGGAGGGAAGTGCCTTAGCTTGAAGTACTTATCCAGGGCATACCAATTCCACAGACAGAGTAGCTCCATCCTGGCTATGCCGAGTGGAACTTCCATAGCTGAGACGTAGATGTAACGGTCTCGTCATTGCTAAAGTAAGTCGTATGCGCTTGTGGGAGAGAACTGGGCTTGAATCGGCTCATGAAAATGCCTAAAGCACATAAACCGTCCGACAACGCCCATTTCAAGGTCTGATCTTCGGAAACAAGGAATGAATCGGGGACTTGAGCGGCATGGCTCCGCTTTGATGTCGGTCTCTTTCTCTTTCCGGCTTCGTGATAGATCTTAGGCCGATCATCACAGGGAGTTCTCTTTAACTTAAGCTCCGGCTAAGTCAAGACTTCAGATGGTTGTGTAAAAGAGCAACGAAGCCAAGGAAGATCGAGAAAGATCCAGAGCGGCTCCTGGGTATAGCCATCCTTTTCTGAATAAAGTATCCGGATTGCTACTCGGTCCGGAATCTTTATGCGGAACTGGTAGATCTTCGTATGCCTGTTATAAGTCTATGTTCGTGCCGAAGCCTCTAAGAGATCCTATGCTGCCTTGTAGTTGTTCGCTTCGGGTAATTTTCAAGACTGCTAGGGGTCGGTAAGGGAGCCCAGAGGCCTTGGTCCGAGTAGATGAAGTGCAGGAAGACTTTTTCCAGAGAGGGTAGGAAAAACCAGCATTTCTATATAATTATACTCGACCACAATAAACTGAAAACCGTGGAGTTGAGAAGGGGCCCCAAACAAAACCATAACTCAATTAAGTCCGCCTTCTGTCCCCCACTACCAAAAGACGTGGAGACCTTTTTATCTCGTCAGCTCCTTACCTAAGGCTACCTTCACGTCACTACCTTGAACTCGCTTAAGGAAATCCCAAGCTCCAATCAGCTTAGCTCCAACACTCGAAAAAATAACTACACAATAACAAGGCAATGGGGCCTACAGACCCCCATTTATACCACCACTCAAAACGACAACTAAAAGACCAATTCATTAGCTAAACTAACCCCTATTCACTTACGAAGCAATCGGACTCGCCTCTTGCTTTTTGTTTATAGAAAGCGTGTTCAAGGCGTCAAGTCCTTTCGTTTAGTACGAGATCACACTTCGCGGTGCTTTGCTTACATTACACCTCTGGTCTATCAAAGTTTTGTTCATCGTCCAAGAACAAATGCCTCTTCAAAAGAGAATCTCGAAGAACTAGACGATCCTTACCAGTCTTACTAGGCAGGACAGAAACCAATCCTAGAACTACAAGATGATACCTTAGAAGCTACTTCTCCTAACGACAAGTAAAGGCATACCCTCCAATAAAGGAGAGCGGCTTTCCCTCTATTAGAAAACAAGAATGGAAGTCACAATGGGAAAGGGGAAAGCTCAACCGCGTGGCACAAAACAGTGGGTTTGGGTTCCTGGTCTTGTCTTCCTTCCGGCTAAAGCTTCAAGTCTCAATCCGAAGTCAAAGAGAAAATAATAGAGAAATAGATGCCCACTCTTCTCCCCGTGTAGCTGCAAATCACCTATTGAGTTACGAGAGGGAATCCACCCTTTCTTTTCACATGCACGAGTTTCGTCTTCCCCAGCTCGATACCCTGATCTAGTTGACTCACCTTACGTTTCGATCACATAGGAGACATCGCGTCAAGAGCACATGGAAAGACTAATCTAATAAAGGCTTTTCGCTTTTCACTTCCGAGGAAGGGGTTTACCAATGGGACAATGGGAGAAGGTCTCTGGTTCAGTGCCACATTAAAGGAAGGCTCAAAAGCCAAGTCGGGTTGAAGTCGGACATTGATTGACGTTCGTTCAAAGCAATCAGTTGGGGAAGCTACAGCGTAACAGCCTGGAAAACAAATCCCAGAAAAGGCTTCCATATTCAAAGATCAATGAAGACGAGCATTCTCGAATTTCCCTTGGCCTTGAATTCACTCTGATTGACGCTACCCGGTCCACTCAAAGCTTGAAGGATGAAGAGGCTCGGGAAAGCAGATCGAAGAGATAGATCGGTCGAGGCTTACCTCTGTTTTGAACAAGAAAGAGATTGGTCAAGGTTCGTTATCTTAAGCATTCCTGTTGGAACGACTAGCTGGAAAGGCGCTATAGCTTTGCCCTTCGGGAACATCCGGACATTGATTCTGATTCTGATGGTCATACATACTTGTTTAGCAGACCTTCTGCTGAAAGCCTTCAAAATACTCTTCCAGTCGCTTACCTACCTCGAGGAGTTACTCTTTTTCTGGTGTGCCAGTATCAACATGGTTTTCCCAGCTTAGCAAAAGGGTGCTCCTAAGTAAAAAGAAGAAAGAGCTTCTCTTGAGGCGTTAGAGTTTTCCAAGTACTGGTATGAGTTTCCAGGGGAAGATACTCTTTCTTTCCCACCTGGACCCGGACTGTGACTTCTTGACTTAATTGATTTACGCAATCCCTGCTCGGAACTCCAAAAGTGGATGTCAAAAACGTCCTTTTCCGAACCTTAGAATCAGTCGATAGGGGGAACAAGGATCTATGTCTCCAAACACCAATTAATGGGTACGGACCTTCCAGCTCTTGATGAAAGGGTTGCCGAAGTCCCTATCACTATGGGAGGGGAGGGCATTGGTAAACCTGAGTTTATGAAGTGATAGCTGTTCTTTTCTCCTTTCCGTCCTGTCCTTACTGGTTTTGGAGCTTTCTTTCTTGCTGCTGAGCTAGTGCTCTCAATAATAAGGGAAAAAGGCTGCTCGCCTAACCCTTTAGAGGTGGGATCACTGACTGGTTGTTCCAGAACGGAAATACCCGGCTAAAGATTATGACAAAGAAAGCTCCTCAGATGGGGTTTCAAATCATATAATTTAGGGTGCAACCCGACTTCGGTCTTTTTC
The DNA here is from genome assembly GCA_000441515.1 of Elaeis oleifera. NCBI lineage: Eukaryota > Viridiplantae > Streptophyta > Magnoliopsida > Arecales > Arecaceae > Elaeis > Elaeis oleifera. The sequence goes on from KE505732.1 coordinate 43,350, forward strand.
TGAAAGGGTTTTCTGTCTGAAAGCAATGTTACAGCCTCTCCTTTAAGAGTAGGAGCGAAAGAAGCTCTTTACTGACCTTAGCCTAGCTGACTTAGGAGTTCTTCCTGAATGACTTTCTTCCAAAGCAAGAAAACTCACTTCCAACTAGCCACATTCTCCTGTATCTGTAGCGGAGGAGGCTTATTAGAGCCAAGGTTGCCTTCTTTAACTGAATGTGTGTGTTAAACTGGAGCTCCACCTTTGAAATTTAGGACTTGTAGTGAAATTGAGGACTTGGTTCAGGCAATCACTGATAGACTTCCCCTCCTTCTGCTCTTCAACTCGTTCAAGCAGTTGACCTCATTGCCGAAGCCCTATTTTCTTCGAGAGTATAACCTTGTCTTGCCTTTTAGTTGCCTTCATTGATTGCGGAATGAATGGTATAGATGTTTTCACCAGGTCCCCTTCCTACGTTCATGAAGAAAGTTCGGGAGTCAATACAGTAAAGTCAGGGAGGAAAAGTTGCGGTTATGAAAGAACCTAGCCTGTTTAGGGCTAGATTTATATAGGAGACCCCATGAAAGAAGAGAGAAGATACCTTCGCCCACCCACCATGCTACGCGAAAGCTGAACTTCAATAAGTAGAGCCTTTACGCCTTTAGTAGCCCATTTATCTGTTGAAGGGCTTTGTCCCCGGGCCACAAGTTGAATTACTTTATTTCAGCAAGCAATTAGGCCTCCCAGAAAGGAAAGGACATGTACCAGCTGTACGAGAGGAGAGCCGTGAGCACTTTTTCCTAATGTTGATGAGTGGGCCTACCTATCTGATGTTGCATGCTCGGATTGTTCAGCCTACCCTATCTTATTATTATGCCAAGGCTTCAGAATCATCGAATTCCTTCCTGATGCGATGCCGAAGCCTTTCTTTCGTCTCCTTCTGCGGAAAAGAATTGAATTGATCCATCCGTACGTACCGGATAAATATACCGCTACCGTGCTAACGCTAACCCCACTTCCCTGGCTAGCTTGCTTTCGCTAGCTTCTGAGGCTGGCTTTTGATATGTGCTAATCGACCTTCTGATGAAAGCATGAAAGAGGAACTAACTGGAAAGCGGGTGGGATATAGATGAAAATGAGTCTTATCTATACCATAGTTTACCTATTTCATAGAAGATTTTGACCCTTGGACAACCCCTAAAAGGGGTTCCTGCTCTATAGCAGCAAGGGTAGGTCCCCTAGCGTCAAGCAATAGAAAGCCTCCACTTATGAAAGCGCGAAGATCAGATAAATTTCAAGCTTAGCTTCACGTGCATGCAGGAAAGTCTCTTAGCTGGTCATAAGGTTTCCGGACCCTTTATAGGTGCCTATCTTATTTAGATGCTTCAGCTTATGCCTTTTCTTCTCTTGCTGCCTATGCCGGCCTCAGATCTAACTAAATGAGCCAATTAATCTAAATCAACATATGAGCTTTCAATTAATGGAGAGCCTTCTGGAATAGCAATAGCCTGTGCCTCTATAATGGAATTGCCTAAACGAAGATTCAATAAGAAAGACCGCTCAAAGTTGACTTCGCTTTACCCTTCGTTTTCGCTTTTTGACCTGGCACACGAGACCTGGGTCAACAAAGAAGTCCATCTTCTGCAACCGTCAGCTTCTTATCACCCTGGAACTTCCACATCTAATGACCTGTAGCCGATTGCTTACTTTACTCCTCTTTATTAATCTTTCTAATTGAGAGGCAATTAGTTTATTCTCTAAATGTAGCATCCCGGCGGGCCTTGCCCTACTTTACCTTCACGGCCTAGGCCCCCTTGTTCGTTACCCAGCTTGAACTACTTCCTTCGTCTTTCGACTCAGCCAGCTTCTTCCTGTGCTTACTATTACTATTAGAGCAAAAGGCGAGGTCTAGTCCTTCGTATCTTCCTTTCCCTCTTTAGTTTCAATGTCAATGGCAGTTATCTTTAGAAAGAGTAGGGGGATGGATTTCCTGGGATGTCGATTCTGTAATCAAGACAAAGCAAGATACCCACGCCAAGTGAGATGAAGCCGGCTATTTCTTATTTTATTATAGATAGGACAGGTAAGAGAGAAGACCGGTTACGCCGAGAGGAAGACACCTTGATCTCTCATTCCTTCCGCGCGCACCGTCGATCAGGGCCTATTTGAACTAGTTGAAAATCAAAGGCTGAGTTGCCCGGATAAGTTGAATCAGTTTCTTACTTCTATTTTAACTACTCCGAAGTTATTGCACTTACAGAAGACCAATTCAACAAGTGCTAATGCAGTCGGTCACATCTTCTCTGTCAGAGACAGCAGCGGATAAAAGAGCAGCTAGCCCCGGGTCGGTTCTTCCCTCAAAAAGAATTGAAGTCGGATTCGCTAGCCTTTGGGCCGGAGTCATTCACACCAACTGATGCCAGACTTCTTCAGTCTCATGCGACTTTGCTTCAAAATGAAAAGGAGCCCTTTCTCTAGAAGACGAGAGGAAAAAATCCAATGAAAGAGATGAAACTAAAGCAAGAACCTCTCAGTCCCCTTCCCCTCAACTTTATATATAGCATCCATCCTTATAATCATTCTCATCAAAAGAAAGGATAAGGAACGTAAGCTTGACGGTCAAATTAGTTTGAAAGTGATTTGAGTTGCGCATATGAGCTATCAAGTCAGCAATAGCGATCTAGTTTGAGTGGAACAACCTTCGCCATTCCCTGCCATTGCTACTTTCATTTCATCGATTGGTAGTGCTCTTCTTATTACTTCTTCTCTTGCATTGCCAGCATTTCGATTGCTAAGGAAGGGAATAACTGGGCAAAAGGCCTTACTCCCAGAGCTGAAATAGCTGGGCTTATTCCTTTAACAGAGGTAATGCTTCTTCTTCGACTGGCTATCGAGAAAGAAAAGATAATGTGAAAAGTTAGCTCATCTGTCCCCTTCTTCTAGTCTTTATCTTTCATCTTTCCTATTGTCTTTCCCTTTCATCTTGATATCAACTATGACATTAACAAAGCATCGAGCGGGGAAGCTTTCACATAAAGAGACTATCGGAGAAGGTCCCACTCTGCTTGCGTCCGCTAGCTGACGACGTGTGTAAGGCATGCTCCTGTTCCGCGGTTGGTGTTATAGAAGTTCTTGGTTGAGAGTCTCGGGTCTTCAATTAGGAGCTGCTGATCTCCTCAACGCATCCGCTGTTCAATCATCTGCTGCTATTGAATCTGTTCTTACTGTGAGAGTAGCCCCTGCAAGAGTAACCGGTGGTTCATAACCAGTGTTAACAATAGAAGCCCTAAGCCTATCCGCTGTGATTGAGTCACTAACTACTGGTACAGTTAGAAAGGGAACTCATTCCGATCCTGGTTTACTGTTTGACTTTGTTATCCTATCTGCTGTTAATGGGGTTACCGCAGCTCTTGGCCTATCACCTCTTGCTTTGTCGCTACAGTTGGGATTACTGAGAACAGGAATGCTATAGAAACTCAAAGGAAACTAAGCAACTCTTTTCTCCAGTACTATAGTTGGGTTCCGGGCACTAGCTCAGCAAGAACAAGGTACGGAAGCTAACTCCCGAAAAGAAGAACCTTTGTCTTAGGCGAGGGTTTCTCACTGTAAACTAGCCAACTGGGCTTTGAACTGCTACGCTCCATCACCTCAGAAAGAAGAATTGGTTGAATCTTCATCGATGACAGCAGCGAGAAGCTTTCCCGAAAGCACTGTGGTCTCTTTGTCACCAATAAAGAATAGGGGGTGCCTGCAAGTACCTGAGAGAGAGGGCTGCTGAGTCATGAGCAACGAGGAAGTAGACAATCAAAAGGTATGACTAGTGACTGAGATAAGATAAAAAGCTCTTCTTAGGAAGGCATCCTTCCGGCAAGCTCTCAATTCTGCTTCATTTAGAGGGAAAGATGGGCGGACCCATACCATCTACACCAGAGGAAGACCCGCCAAGCTACCGAGAATTAAGCGTAAAAAGAACTATATTGGTGAGCAAGATTAGTTAGTTCGGTCTTCTTAGCAGCAATGCCCTACTGGCCAAAAGGGTAAGAAGAGAGCCTCCTTCATCAAAAGATTGAGGTAGTCGGAAATCGAATGTCCTAAACTCCCCTATTTGGCTTCAGATTGATGATCTCAAGCCATGATCCAGTTCCAGACAAGATGCCTGAGCTACCTATATCTATCATAGGAGGGACGATGCCCATCTGTATCATCCTTTGTTTGCGCAGTCTCTATTGTTCGTACTGACTTCTTCTTTCTTGTTTGATTGAGATTCCCAAGTTGCGAGATCGAGAATGTTAAATCCTTTTCTACCAGAGGTTTAGTCTTCTTTCTAGCAGAGGGGCCTCACAAGGAACGATTGGAGAACTCATTGGTCCCACCCTCCTTCTAGATCTTGAAACTTGGTCCTAAAAGAAAATGGCTCAAGAAGAAAGGCTAGCTGAAAGGTCACTAATCCTACTCTAAAAGAAAGGGAAAGGGCTCAGTCCACTCAAAGGGAGGGAGATAAGGATAAGATAAGACGGGATAAAAGAAGTTCGGCAGAGTCTTCCAACTCAAATGGTCTAAGAGTTGCGGATCAGAAATGCTACTGCGTAACTACTAGTTTTGACTAGCCCCATTCTGTAGCGATCAAATGATCTACTCGGGTGAAATGTGAGGATCAAGGAAGGAGGCCCACTATAGAAGAAAGAGATAGCCGCTGTCCGTCCATCTTGAGATCAGAGCAAGCAATCACGAAAGCGGCACGGACCCTATTGAAAGATGGGAGTCGACAAGCGCGGAAAAAGGGCATTTGAGGGGATTAGAGGAAAAAAGGACTTTTGCCAGCAATTGTGAGTCGGAGGAGAAGCTCGGGTAAAGAGATTCGCTTAGCGCATCTTTGAAATAGATTCTCTCTACTTGCCTTCAATTCTATCTAAGTCACATCGCTAGCCTTTGCAAGAACTTCACCGCTGCGAGTATATCCGGATTGGTAATCTAGACCCTCTCCTTCCACACCCGCATCCTTTTCACCCTAAGCCAGCCCTTCCATTTCCGGGTATTCGTATTCATTCCTCTATGGTTCTTCCTTGTCTGAAAGCCTAAGCCTCTTCAGTTGCACCAGTTATAGAGACCGGCCCCAGAGAGACCTTATCTACTTCATCTCCTTGGTTGTTGAGTAACCTTGGGAGATGGGAATACTGAGACTGCCACTTCAACTAGCGGGTTGAATCGTGGAGAAGCCTTTGACGAGTTGCCTTGGGACTCTACTTTAATAGAATAGGCTTATAGCCTCCACCAATACCAGTCCGTCTACCTCTTCGATCTGTCTTATGCCTTCTTGCGAGGATATTGATTCGAAAACAGAGGCACAGATTACAGATTCAGGTATCCAGACGATAAGGCTTTGGGTACGAGATTACTCAATACAACCATGGGAGTTTGAAGACAGAGGCAATCCAACATCCCATGCCATAATGCCCGACTCAATCTACATGCTCGTTGTAATGTTCGGCTTCATCCGCTTCTTTATTTATCCACGCCCGAGGTTCGTCTTCCCTTCCCCACTAGGAGTGACCCGAGAGCTTGGATATCGCAGAGTGAATGTCTTTAAAAGAAAAGCAGGAGTAGCGGCCAGACACCGCAATAGGTGATGTAGAGAAAGCGTGCTCGGAATAGAATGACTTTCTTGCCCGCCCAGTCTTTTGGGCTATCGCCTCACTTTTCAAGGAACTTAGGTTCAGAATCTTTGATTTATTTGGAAGAACAAGCCGGCTAGCCCGCACAGCTCCAAGCAAGTGGGTGACTTACGAGAGAGATTGTCCTAACCCTGTGACCGGCCTTGTCAGTTTTATGGTAAGGCCTAAGCTGAATGTTCTGGCCAAGCCGATTAGACGGAATTAGTGGTTTAGGTCTTACCCTGGGATTCGACTTGCCTTTATTGCTTTTAGAACGGAGAGGGAACCTGAAGTCTGGCAGAAAATCCGAATCATAGTTAGCAGTTTGAATAGAACTAGTGTCGTATCCAAGCCCCAGCAAGGGAATCCACTTTCCTTATGACCGAGATGAATGATGAATATCCCTAGTCCCTTTTACAGTGAAGTGAGAGCTGCTTGAAGTCATTGAAGTCACTAGTCTTACTAAAGAAGGAACTCCGAGTGAAGAAGAAGAAGCTGTTACAGAAGCCGCAGCTAGTTCTCTTTTAGCAGAATAAGCCCAGCCAGTCTTTGCTGTTGTCAGGTTTGAGGAAAGAACCGCTGCGATTAGCGATGAAAAGGCGAAAGGCCCAGCTCTGACTTGACCGGAGTTGCGTGAGCCAGTGAAGGCACCCGATGGATTAGAATCAGTTCTTTATCGCGCTAAGCCCCTTAGGCTATCGAAGTGACTTCCGTCTAGCCGAAGAAGGGCTTATCAGTAGGAATTGGATATAGAGAGCTTTTGGCATAAATAGACTGATTGACTTGACTCTTGCCTGCTTTCCTCGGTGGATTGTTTTGAATAGAACTAGTGTCGTATCCAAGAGAATGGGAAGCAAGGAGTCAGAATTCGGTTGGGATTCAGTGAGTGAGGGAGCAGAGGCAGAATCGAACTAAGAAGATTCGGAGTAATGAAAATCGAACTCAAAAGCAACTTACCAATCCAATCCAGCTGACATTGATGGATAAAATCCTCCTAGAAAGAGGGACTTGGCAGAGGTAGACTCGGCATCTGGCTCACCTGCAAAAATGAATTTCAAAAGGCTCTTACCACACGGGGTGGCTAGCTAAGCCGGAAAGAGTTCAAGTTCGATCCTTTGCCATGGATGGAAATAAATAAGGATATATAAAGTGTTCAGTGAGTGGTAGCTGTTGTCGTTGAAGGATTATCTTTGAACGAATCCGATTTTTCACTGGTGAAGAATCTTTGATAGTGGCATCCCAATAAGCATCCGATGAGTCGGGATTGCCCTGGTCAGTTGTATTGAAGGTAGCATTTCACCAGCTTACATTGGAACTAGATATGGTAGATCCCTAGCTAAGGGAGACTTCCTATTTTCACGACTAATTGCACGACTAAGCCGAAAAGAGATATCCGATTGGAGAGTCAATGTGGGACCTTAAAGCAGGTGAGAATCCGGTTTGGTAGCAGCTTACCAAGATCAGACTTTGAATTGGAATCTTAAATAGCAGACGATCTGCCAAGAATCCGATTTGAAGGACTAAGCCCGAAAGCACGGGATGAGACTTTTGGCAATCGTAGGCTTTAGTTCATACCGAGTAGCAAAGCAAGGTTAGGAGCCTAGCCCAAGATGGATTTGAGCCGGTGTTGTCGGAAAGCTAGAAGGGAGAGGGCTCGATCCCAGACAGGAGAAGACGATCAGCCGACATCTGGATTGAGAAGGAGTTGGTATGGTGAGGTGAAATAGAATAAGGCTGAACAAAGCGGCGAGGGAAAGGAGAGGAGATATATTTGGAAGACCGGCGCTATCCTCTTCCTTCCCTTTTTCAGGCTTTTCGCTTTAGTTATAAAACTACTGTTCATCTTTTCGAAATCTCTATCCTTCGGTCACTTTTCGTTAGTTAGGTTCAACTAATAATGGAAGAGGAAGGTCTTCCAGGTCTCTATGTCATCCGGTGATCCATATGCATAGTACAAGTCCTCAAAGCTGCCGTGATATAAATTATGACAAAACACAAGCCTTTTTCCGACAGATGGAATTGTTCTATCTTCAAACTCACCTTCACCAAGCGTAGGTTTATTTCCATAATTTGGTTCTTTCTATCAACTCTGGCCGTTCACTCTGATCACAAGCAGGGTTCAGCGATATAATATACGAACGAAAATTTCCCCTCCTCAACTCTTTTTCTCTTCCAATTGCTGCTGTCTGTCTTGCTGCTGCGGCTGTTGTTGTTGCTGAACTTGCTGTTGCAAAGACATAAAAGTATTAAGATAAAAAGAAATGCTACCACTTCCCCAGACAGGTTTAAAGGAACTGCGGAAAAAGAAAGTACGGTAATTTAAAGGGCTACACTTCCCCAGATAGAGGAAGAAAAGGACATCAAAAACTCGGCTTAGAGCTCGATCTTGAAGCCTTTAAAATAAGAAGATTGTCGGATACCCACCCTACACTAATAAAACAGAGCTAACTCATATGGTTAGACACAGAAAGAGTCAAAAGAACAGCTAGGAAAATTGTACCAACCAGAAATGCCATTCCTTTTGACGACTCGGACTCTGAAGTTAAAGATGACCTACTGACAGACGGAGATTCAACTATCTCCTTCACATCACACAATCCCAAGTCAGGAGTAATGGGAACAGCATCCAGCGAACTCTTAAAGCTGCAAAAATCGATAACCGAGAGATTACTTAGCATATGGTTAAATAGCTCGGAAAACGAAATTTTGATAAGCTCAGGGTGGGAAGCACACAAAAAATGGTAAATAAACTTAGTTAATAACTAGAGAACTCACTAAGAAACAGGAATCTCAGCAGACGCGAAAGTGAGCATCATTGCGAGTGTTAAAATCGATAGCAAAACGGCAAGCGTTTCCTTAGATTTGTCATTTGGAGATTCAACAGGCAACTCAGGTTGCGAGACCTCGGATGCTTCAAACATTTCATTGATGGCTTCTGGTGTGGGTAAATGAGACCCCTCTCTAATCACGTCAATTATTCTTTCCAAATTCTTTCTCGCATCTGCCATTCTTTCCATGACTCTTGACAAGAGCTCAGATGGCGTTGGTGGGCAAAGTACGTCACGGAGACTGGCCTCCGGAAGCAAGGCCCAAAAAATGCTACATCCGACGCATAAACAAGGTAAAGAATATTCAACATGTCCACTAAAACTACCGTAGAAATAGAAGAAAATAGAGAAGAGAAGAAAGGATTATGGATAAAGAAGGAAGAAGGATTCCGAGATAGACTAAACTCTTGCAGTTTCATCTCTGGAGTCGGGACTTGGTCCTTGATTATGTGACCCAAACCGCGCTCGGGAGACCGAAGTCACTGGTACTTCGACGACTTCCTTTCCTGATTTATTAGAATGCTTTTACCTTCTTTCCTGAC
>KE505732.1:90435-124851 GCA_000441515.1 Elaeis oleifera
GGCAATCGCTATAGCCCTAAACTATCACCCCGATACCCCCATCTCCGGGTTCAGACACTTGTCCCATACAAGGGATATTGTATCGTTATTACGGGCGACGATACTGCTCTTCCTATTTGCCATATTGGACGGCCATTATGTCCACTTCTTTTGGCAATTTCTCTATCCCTAATTTTCCTTGTTCCAAGAGTCAAGAAGAGTCTTCTATCTGTCAGTCAGTTCACATCTGACTTTCCATGCAAGTTTGATTTGACTCCTTCTACTGTTGTTGTGAAGGATCTCAGAACGGGGATGGAGATTGCTAGAGGGCGAAGGCACGGGAAGCTGTATGCGTTAACAGATGATCGGGTTTATGGAAGAAGCGGGCGGGCCATTCACCATGAAGGCTAAAAAGAAGCGATATACTATCAAGGAGTGGGAACCCCCTAAAAAAAAGTAGCGGAGTTGAGGTTGAACATAATGCAATTTTCCGTGTCCTCGGCTTCTCTGCTCCATCCATCACGGTCCATTTTAGATTGGATCTATTGAAGAGATGTCATCAACGGGTCTCCACTCTTCGGTGAATGTTGCCAAAAAAATTTGGATTCCAGATCTTTAGTTTAGCTTTCAGGACAGCAAGCTTCTTGTGAACAATATACAGCGGTGTTCCTGTTATTTTATAAATCCAGGCATCCTTTATGACTGCTTCCAGCGATGGATGATCCAGCCACATCTTTTCGAAGCGAAAGGGTGGCCGTGGCCGGATCTATCTGGAGAAGCAGGGAGAGTCCAAAACAATAGGTTTGTGGTCTGAGCATACCGAAGGGCTCTTCGCTAGATCTAAACATGAGGTTCCATTCAGTTGAAACAAGAAATCTATCGAATTTACAGGCTAGGTGGGAAAAACCGTTCCGTGGGCTTCTCTTGCTCCAGGTGAACTTTGCTTCGGAGATGCCTAGATCAATAAGATTGCAGTCATTTACAGCGTCTTGGAACTCCTTGATACTGGCAGTGACAGAAAGGGCGCCTCCGCTTTTCTCTTCCAGCGATAGCTTAGTATTGAAATCTCCCCGAAAACCAAGGAAAGGGTTCCAGATGAGATACGGTTCTTAAGTGGTTCCATTGCTCCCCTCTACGCCGGTTTTGTAGTAGGTTCCGCCTCTCCCTTCGTCGCCGACGACTTTCATTTTGTCTATCGTCGTCGTTATTGCCAGCACTCCCTATGGCTGCCCCTTGGTCGGCAACCGCCTGCTGCCCTCGTTGGGAACCTTCCATTTTCACTACTACAACGTTCACCAAGATCCGTGATACGAAAACCACCTCATCAAAGAGTGAGACTGGGCGTTCGGCTAGCTCTTGATACGGAATCCACTTAGAGTCCCTGGTCTTCCACTCTCCCACGACCTGACTGATAACCAATTTCGAGTCCCCAACCACTTTTAGGCGAGTCACTCCAAACGTGAGAGCGCTTTTCAGGCTAGTTTTTGTGGTCCCACTCTCCCCACCATTAGTTTTTCCACCCCAAAGCACTAGTTCTCCATCTGTTACATTACCACAATCCTCCATCTTCTCTAAGGTTACGTCTCCTCTCTTCAATCGTTTCCCCAAAATGAGCCATCTTCACTTGAAAAACCTTCTGAAAATATACCACTAGATGGCCCTTCTGATACCACAGGTTCATTACTCAATTTTGCTTCTCCTAATACTACTGCAACTGAACCTTCTCAAAATGTGGACCCTTCACCTCACGCTCCATTTCCAAAAGCCACTTCCTCTTGTCACCCTATGGTTATACGGTCCCGTGATGGAACCCGTAAGCCTAAAACTTATTTCACTATCAAACATCCCCTTCCTCAATGTTTTCATGCTGCTCTTTCTCCCATCATTCCCTCAGAACCGACATGTTATACACAAGCAACACAATCAAAAGAATGGCGTGCAGCCATGATGGAAGAGTTTGATGCACTACTTAAAAATCAGACCTGGGAGTTGGTTCCTCCTTCTCCAACAATGAATGTAGTGGGCTGTAAATGAGTTTTTCGAGTAAAGCAAGGAGCTGATGGCTCCATTGAGCTATAAAGCGCGCCTTGTCGCCAAAGGGTTTAATCAAAAACCCGGTCTTGATTTTGATGAGACCTTTAGCCCGGTTGTGAAAGTCTCCACTATCCGTTTGGTCCTCTCCATAGCCATTAATAATGATTGGCCTGTGCGACAACTTTATGTCAAAATGCTTTCCTCCATGGCATACTCTCTGAAGAAGTTTTTATGAAGCAACCACCAGGCTTTGTTGACCCTGCTCATCCTCATTATGTATGCAAACTACATAAAGCTATCTATGGGCTACGGCAAGCTCCAAGGGCATGGTTCGATGGTTTTAGCTCTTTTCTCCTTGAAATTTGATTTTCATGTGCCAGGTCGAATTCCTCTATGTTCATTTATCATAGCTCACATGGTATGGCACTTCTACTTCTCTATGTAGATGATATAATTTTAACTGGTTCAAGTTCACTTGTCATTTCCAATATTATCCAAAAGTGACGATCTAAGTTTGACATCAAAGACCTTGGAGATCTTCATTTTTTCTTGGTATGGAGGCCCATCGAGATTCTTCTGGTTTAACTCTCACACAATCAAAATATGCCATTGACTTGCTCAAGAGATCTAATATGGCTGCTGCCATACCTTCCAAATCTCCTGTTATTTCAGGCACCAAATTATCTGCTCATGACGGGGATCCTATTTCTGATGTGTCCTCTTATCGTAGCATTGTGGGTGCTCTTCAATACTTAAAAATGACGCGCCCAGACTTGGCTTATGCTGTTAACCAAGTTTGCCAGTTCATGCACCAACCCCGCACCTCGCATCTTGCTGCAGTCAAGCGCATTTTACGTTATATAAAAGCACAGTTGATTTTGGTTTACGTATCACCAAATCTGCAGATCACTCTTTAATTGCCTATTCTGACGCCGATTGGGCTGGTTGTCCAGATGATCGAAGATCTACGGTTATTGCATATTCTATGGTCAAAATCTGATCTCATGGAGCTCTAGGAAGCAACGAACTGTATCCCGGTCTAGCGCCGAAGCTGAATATCGAGCTCTAGCTGCAACTACAGCCGAAATTCAATGGTTGTTATTCCTCCTTCGTGATACTAATCAGGTGCTTCAAACTCCACCCTTAATTCGATGTGACAATATTAGTGCGACTTATCTTGCTTCCCACGGAGCGAGCTCCATCATAATTTCATTCTCTGCCGGGGTACACGATTTGCCAAAAGCATTTTCCCCAATGGCCAATTTGTATCAAATGGTAGAATCGCAGCCATCCTAAACAAAGACTCTGTTGTCCTGGAGAGAGTTGAAGACCGAGGCGGCTTTGTATAGTAAGGGTAGTAGCATAATATATGGCTGAGATATCAAACCTCAGAGAGTAAATATGTGGTGACCAACGTTAGAGGCCCTACCACTCTTACTGAACTGCCTCTACTACAGCTATGAAAGGGAGAGATAAAGCAATAAATCTTTGTTTATTGGTGATTTTCACGAATGAAAAGGACAATCCAAAGTGGACATAACGTAAATAAAATAGAAGTCACATTGAATTTTTCAGCAATATGCTTGAAAGAGTTGAATTCAAAAACGCCAGTGCTTTCTACACCTGGTGTAACGGCAGAACAAGATCCTTGAAAAGATCGACAGTGTCATTCATCGTGGGAGAAGCCTGCCCCAGTCATTTTTTCGGATACTTTCCGTTCGCTCAACCATTGCAGGATCACCGGGGAGGGAAGGTTCATAGGATGTGCACAGTTGTTGTGTATGTGGATAATGAGTCATATCCGACCTCCGCCGTCCTTCCGGTTTCCCGAAATTCAGTTTACATCCTACATTTTCAGCACAAGCAATCCATTGAAGGAATTTGCAGTAGCAAACTGGGATGTTGAGTCCCCGGGGAAGGCACAATGGATCCGTACGCTCAAAAGCCTGACAGATGACCAAGTAATTTGGAGAGCAGCATGGACGCCCCAAACGCCGGTCTTGTATCGCTGCGGTAATTACCCGTGGGTCATTTTGCTGGGACTATGGGGTAGTATCAGCTACGCACCAGCAATGGTCCGCCGACAATTGGGGTCTCTACAGTTCATCCCCATGACACACGGGTTAAAGGATTGGGAGTTCGCCTACGGAGTTCCTAATACGGCAGACATAATTCGAAGAGTGGCCGATCTATGGAAAGAAAGACAACGAGTCAAAACGGGTCGACATTCAAACCAAGCGGCCCCAGGGTACTTATCGTGGCAAGCTAATCGAGGCAAGGGCCTTGTAGCCCCAAAGGTGCCAGAACTATCAATGCCAATGGAGCTTGGACCCCACACCTGTGCGGATGAGGCAAAAGCCCAGTGCGAAACAACGCACCAAGAACGTGCTTCCCTCGTCACCGAAAAGAAGAGACTCCAAAAGGAAGTTAACCTGTGGGCCCATCGGGCTATAGAAGTAGAAGCAAAGTGTGAAGAACTTCAGAAAGCTGGAAGTATAGAGTCTCGCGACGAAGCGAGGAAAAAGGCTGCAGGAGAGCTCGAGGCACGATGCAAGCAGTTGGAGGCTCAGTGCGAACAATTGCAGGCCACCCCTATGCAAAACAAACAATGAATATATAGCACTCCGAGAGGAGTATGAGGTTACACGCCACAATCTGGAAAAGCTCACCCACACTATGGAGATCGTTGCCAGAGAAGCACTAAGGATCGCAGATGAAGCCGGGGAGATTGCAGTCAAAGTTTCTCCATTACATCTTCAAGAAAGGGAATATCTAGCTTCTTAAATCAAGTCCGCAGGAAATTGACTCGTTATGGACTTGCAACACTTAGGAAATAAGAAGTCAAGTTAGGGTGCATAATGATGCAACTCTTCTGTTTCTATGCTTTGAGGCTACATTGGAATGTCAATGTCACTTTTACTGTATCGTTAATCTGAGTTGAAAGTGTCTTTTGAAACAGGTCGTTTCCATAGCAAACCGACATAGGACTACTCATGCATCATTACCATAAAAAATGAACTGAAAAACGGACCTATAACTTTCAATCCCAGAAAGAACAGGTACCATCTAAAATCAAAAAAATGAAACATAGCTCCGAAAGGTGCTCGTCCTCATCATCCCTACCGGACCGGACTGAAAGCTAGAATCATGGAAGAGCAACATCAGAGGCAAAATAATGACAATGATCAGCAAGATCAGATAAACGAGCTAAGGGACCAAGTGGCTCGAATACTAGACATCCTTTTGGGGAAAGGAAAGGAACCGCGGAGGAGACGCACCCACCGGCAGCCCTTCCTACGACCGAATCTAACGGCCCTTCGTCTTCAAATCAAAGGGTGCCTCACTGTACCCACCGGGGTACGCTGTCCAACAACAGGGGCCGCAGCCACATATCGCTCCATCGCCATCCCTAACACAGCAATATGCATATCCTTTTCCTGGGGGGCAGGCGATGGCCGGCCCGCAACCAGGAATGCAATCCTATGCATACCCTGCAATCCCTCCTTACCAAGCACAATCAACAGTTCACCAGGGAGAACAGCCTAATCACCCGATCGTGGTACCAGATCTTGATGACCCCAAGGTACAATCGGGGTTTAAAAAGAACCCTCCTGAGACTTTCGAGGATCCTTCGGCAAAGGAGAAGCGAGAGTTCCTAGAAGAAAGGCTCAGGGCCATTGAGGGAACCAATATCTATGGGACGGTGGACGCCCTGGAATTATGTTTGGTCCCTAACGTAGCCATCCCCCATAAATTTAAGGTTCCTGACTTTGACAAGTATGATGGAACCACGTGCCCTAGAAGCCACCTTATCATGTACTGCCGGAAAATGGCCGCATGTGCTCATGATGATAAACTCCTGATCCACTTTTTCCAAGATAGCCTTACGGGAGCCGCTTCCCGGTGATATATACAGTTAGATCGATCCCACATTCGCAAGTGGAAGGACTTGGCTGACGCCTTCCTCAAGCAGTACAAGCATAACATTGATATGGCCCCAGATCGCATGGATCTCCAAAACAGGGGAAAAAGGGGACCGAAGGCTAAGGCAAGGCATTACTTCTTCGAAGTAGTGCTTTCTTCTTTCAAACAGACTCTATTAATATTCCCCTATTTTCAAGAGTTTCAAAGGCCTGAAGGATATATTATTTAGAGATGCGGAAAATACGTTGGATGCTAAGAATACGGTGGAAGAATACGGTCTTTGAAGGACCCACGGGGAAGGGAAGGAAAAGACAGAGCGATGGTTCCTGCTTTCAGTTTGGATTGCTTTGGGCAGAGCGGTAATGGTGAAGTATTGCTAAGAGTTAGCAGGGGAAGAGCTTAGAAGAGATTAGCGCTTTGGTTAACAGTGGAAATTTTCCCTCGTAAGGCCGAATTAATCAACAAGCAACCATAGTCAAAGAGTATGCTTTTGGGGGAGCCCAGGAAGTGAATTCCCAATAAAGATATCCCCATAGTCAATCTATTAACTATGAAAGGTATCCCAATAGGAAAAGCATCAATGAGAAAGGGCACCCATAAAAGCTTTGGAAGTAGGGATTTAAGCGAAGAATAGCCATAGTCTGATAGCGGAGTTAAGTGGAGAAGTAACTAGGAGAATCAAGACAAGCAATACAGAAAGGAAGAGATTAGGGGTTTGTTTAACTAAGCACTGGATGCTCCATTTCTTTGGCGTTCATGAGACCAACAAGGGGAAAAGGGTGAAGTTAAAGTCCAGTTCAGGTATCCTTCCACCGAAGGAACATTCCTCTGGCTACCAAGTACAAGCTATCACTTGAGCCCTCTCCTTGCGAAGCTTTGGATAACAAGCCTGTCCAACTCCCTCTCTTCATAGATCAGCGTCCGATGCATGTGCTAACTCCTTGTGGGCCGCTTTCTTCGTACTTTGGCTACGCCGATGTGTCGTTCCATGCAACAAAGGTGACTACATTGACCCAGGGTTATTCTACATTGTAGCGCGGATGGCTACAAAGACAGGGGTGGCCTTATGCCCTGCAATGATTGCCACGCTGTGTAGCGGGTTTGCGAAGCATACAAAGAAGGTTTCAAAATTCATGAACACTCCCCTGGTCATTACTTTTACGCCTGGTATGTTATGCACTTCCATGTGTTCCATTCTCTGAAAAGCGAATCAAAGCCCGAGCACGCGCATCTGGCGCGGTTGGAAAGCCAGGGCTTTCACAACTGCTCTCTTCAAGAGGCTCGAGAGATATTACGTCAGAAAGACATGATGACCCGGTTCGTCCCCTTTCGCTACTGACATGGTGCTTTTTCTAAAGGATGATGGTCCTAGAGGACGCTCTTCCCTGTCCAACTCCGACATAATCTGGCTTCGCTTCATTCGGCCTAAAACATTCGTCTTTCGTCAATCTAATTCGGTCGAGCTGCAGCCTTATTTACCCAGCCGCTTTGCAATTCAACTTGGCTATTGTCAGAGTAAGGTTGGTAACCCAAATACTGACTTAGCCCGAAGCGGTAATACGGTTGATGCTGCGAGGGCATGGTTCGATTACACGGATGTTGATACAGGCTCTTCCTTCTCTGGCCCCGTCTTGGGCAAAGCAGTACACTGGTCCCATGAGCACGTCAGATGCTGGAGTCAGTCGATGGTGTCAACCAGCCTTCCACGCGCCAGCCCGTATGTTTTGGTCTTTCGGTAGATAGAAGCCTGCCTTGGACCAGCGAGATGCTTCCCGATGAGGAGAAGCATGAAGAAGACTAAGACGCAACTCTTTACCTCAGCTCACTAATCTTGTTCTGATCAAGGACTTTCAACCGCTTATTCGCTCTGCACACGAACGAGACTAAATGGGGCGCTACACCGGTCACCAGGGCATCAGTTGTCCAAGCTCTCACGCTTATGGAATGTCCTGGCCATACTGCTCTATGGGGAAGGCCACAACGCAGGGACGCGGCAAGATCGCAACTACCCGGCTACACTCACTCCTATCGGGTCACTATCCTATGGCTGGAAACACAATTGGAAACGACCTCCGTCATCACATGCATTGAGCAGGGTAGGGATCAGCAACACAGACCAAAGGCACCGCGCCTCGGCATGACTCTCACAGCACCGGCTGCTTACAGGCAAGGAGCCAGAACAGGAAGACAATGAACAACCACTCGCTGTACACGGCTGAAATACCACTAGATCAAAGAGGAACAGGTGCTGTAGTGTAGGCAAAGCAAAGAACAAACAGAGTAGGAGATAGGGCTGCCAGAAAGGGGTCCATAAATGATGGACTGTGGATAGGGGGAAAGCGGAGGGGAGATCGACCGCCAGCAGCAGCAACCGTTGTTAGCACGACACAGCAGGAAACTGAATAGGCACGGAAGGACGCATGCAGATAGACAGGCAGAAACAGAATAGCAAACCGCCATTACGGTAGCACGCTTGGTGTGAGCAGGCTAGGCTATAAGGGAAAGGGCAGACATGCGCCAAAGGCAGAGCCATACAAGGAGCACGCCCACTGAAGAGAGCACGCCACAAAGCAGAGCACAGAGCGCACGACCAGCGAGCCAGCACCATAAGCAAAATTCGCTCCATGCGAATTCCCCATACGATACGTATCCTCACTCACAGACTGTAATCCAAGCTGCACTTCGAGTTAGAGAGAGAAAGCCTTCCCTAAGGTGATAGGGATAAAGCGCTCTACGGACCGCTCATGGACGAAGCGATGAAGGATTCCACTTAACAATTAGAAATCCTATGTGTTAAGCATTGATTGCAACATCGGTTTAGACGGATCCAACACGTAATCGACTCGAGGAGAAATGGTCCCTTCGGATCTATTCTATCGAAGAGATCTTTCCCTATTTCAATTGTCGATTTCGGTCGGGAGACTACTCTAGAAAGATTGATTCCAAAACCACAACTGTACACCACCAAAGGGACCACGAAAGCAAATATGAGCCCCGAGACTAGGATCCAGCCTTCTTCCGAGAGGAAAGAGCGGCTCAAGAAGTGGAACTACTAAGACCCGCGAGGGTCATCCTTTCTTGAATCGTAGCTCTCTCACTTAACCTGACCTGCCTACCACTTAGAGGTTCATTTTCCAGCAAGTACCAAAAGACCAATGTTTTTCCGGTCTCAACCAATAAGGAGCTTCTTAAGAGGCGGAGGGAACTGCCCAAGGCTATAAGGTTAGGAAGGAGAGGAGGGCGTAGCTTTAAAAGTGAAGGAGTTGTCCCTCAGAGATGAAGGAGCTGTTCGTTCGCCCAGGGCCCGAAGTACTGTGCTATCCCCCGCCTAAGGTTTTAGAGGTTGCTGAGTGGAGCACTTCCGGGGAACGGGCCGTGGGCGGGTAGAAAGAAGAGAAGGAACCCGACTTCCCTCGATAAGGGAGGGACTGTTCATGTCGCTATTAGGTAAATCGATTCAGAGGTTGATTCCGGCCCTCAAAACGCACGAGAATTGTTTTAGGGTGAATCACCTGTGAGGTACGAAAAACGGACGTTTTTATGGGCAGACTTTGAATCCCGTTGGACAAGGACTAGATCACACCGAGCGCTCTTGGTCAATCCTCCGAATGAACAAGCAGACCAAGGAAAGTGCTCGCTTATAGTCACACCTGTCTTTTGCCCCTGCTCAAGCGTCCCAGCCTTTACCTTAGGGGAGGTTTGACTACTCAGAAGAGTTAGACTTGGCTTATGCAGGCGGACATGTGTATGGAGATGCTAATGTGTATGGGAGTGCCGATAGAGATGGGTGGGTGGGAGTGTTTATAGAGATTCTAAGACGTGTATCTATCCGTACGAAGACGCCGATCCCAGGGATGCGTCTGCCTTTGCAAGTGCAGGTGTGGATGAAACGACCCGTGGAAAAAGAGAAAAGGGATCTGCTGTTTCGACGCCGCTGTGGATGCGGGATTGGAAAGGCTTTTTGTGGTGGCCTCTAATGCAAAAAAGAAGGAATGCAGATGGGGCCTCATATTTTGAAGCCCTTGACGGTACGTTCGGGTGGGGCTGCTTTTGGTTCGGAGAATGCTTGCCTGTTTCGGCTTTACGCCTTTTTCCCATGCATGGAAGGTGGAGGGTCGCAGACCGCTCGACGAGTGGAAAGAAAAGAGGTCGGCCACTAAGGTTGTTGCTATTCGAGGATTCCGGCTGAAGAGAGCACATGCCAAATTTTGATAATCACCTGACCGGTGTGTATAATAAATTCATAACCAGACTCGCAACTGATTTGTAGCAGGCTAAGAAAAGAAGAAGAGTAGGGATTTTACAGACCAAAGAATGGAATAGGCGAGAGCCTCGTCTCAGGCCGGGTGTGGCCAGTCAGCTCTGATACCATACTTGGGTTGTGAAACCCCCTGCTTAAGGTTTCGAGAGGAAGGAAAAAAAAAGTGATATGAGCAGCAGGAAAAAAAAGTATTTTAGGATAGACCTTATGGTTATTATTCTTTGATGGTTCACACACGAGCCGTGGTTCTGGAGTCGGCATAGCTCTTTATTTACCCATGGGGCCATGAGAATTCTAGTTAGACTTCCCGACCAACATAGCCGAATATTAAGTGGTTTGAAGATAGGCTTTCGAGATGGATATTCCTATGGAGAAGATTTCAAAAACAAGGGATGAGAAAGAACAGCCTGGAAAGCTAATTGTGGACAACTTTTTGAAGTGCTTCAACCACATACATACTCATATCTAGGATGGGTAATAAGCAAGCGGATGTAATGGTAGCCAAGACATCCATGTTGTCTTTCACTGATGATAATCCCCTTTGCATTATAGGTGTAAGGCAAATTCCAATGCCTGCACATCACTGTTTTGTTATAAGCCTTTCACTCTCCCAGCCTGTGCCAACATGCCTAAACTTTTGTTCTAAAACAAAAAGACTATGCCCCGCGAAGGGGATTTGTTGTTCTAGGAAATGTGTTGTACCGTAGATCCTTCGACAGAACCAACCTTAGATGTGACGACACGGCTCAACAAACCATTCATGAAACTCATGCAGGAGCATGCGGTGGTCACATTAATGGACATGCGCTAGCTAAGAGAACTTCTTAGGTTAGGGTACTATTGGCTGGCTTACTATGGGGAAGGGGAGAAGGACAGCATAGAGTTTGTGCGTAGGTGTAAGGAGTGTCAGACTCATGGGGATTTCATCCATGCCTCTTCAACGTCTTTCTTTCACACCCGCTTTCGACCGTCCAATTCTTCCTCTAGTCATGGTCACCATTTTGTTATCACCGCTACAGACTACTTCACCAAGTGGGTTGAAGCAATACCAATGGCCTTAACCGATTGGAAAGGCGTGGCATGCTTCATCTACACTCATCTTCTTTATTGAATCGGTCTTCCTAAGTCTATAGTCTTAGATAACGGTACCCGAACCGGGGGAATATATGCAACCGGAGTTTAGGATTACTAAAAATTTGAGCACCCTTCCGGTCAAGCTGAGGCCACAAACAAGACCACGCTTAGTATCCTAAGCAAGACTGCTAAGGAGAAAAATGAGGATTGACATTTGAAACCTTAAATACAAGAAAAACACTCTTTTGACTATGGTTATGTCGAAAGAAGAGAGCTGACCCTAAACAGAGAGAGGAGAACGCAGAGCTTGAAGAAAGAGAGCAGATCACAGAGCTAGCTTTAGCCGAGAACCTATATCTATACTATAGCCCGCAAACCGAAGTTTCGCACCCCACACGGTTGTTCATCAGAGGAACTTTTCGCGAGCTCCCTGGGCAGACATTGCATAAAATCTATCTGGTTGACTGAAGCAGGGATACCCCTTACGGTTCATTACCTCGCCCTCTCTAGTTGAGATTTCCCTTCGGAAGGGGGTCTAGACCAATGTGCCGGTGCTCGTTATCTGGCTTTCGTGTGTCGATCTTTCTGAATCGGTTTCTTGATTTGGTATTTTTCTATTGCGTGTCCTTTCCCGCCTCCGTCCTTCCCTTCCCTTTCCTCGCTGTTCAGTTTCCTGAGCTCGTTGCTGCCGTCTCCGCGGGCGCCGTGCGAGGTGCAGTTCCCGATCGAGTTGCAGATTCTTTCCATTGTTTCCGGCGCGGCGTAGACCTGATCAGTCTATTCCTATTCTTCCGGTTCTTTGGCTGTATCTTCTGTCGCTCCGGCTGCAGCTTCTACCTCTAATTCAGTTATTTTATATAATAATATTCTTCTTAATTTAATCAACTGCATATTCTAATTAAAATGGGATCTAGCTTTGCCTATTCGACCTCGTTCCATCGCCTTTCCTTAAGAGATGAGGGCTTTTCCGGATAAACCGATTATAGAGGTCTCTACGCCTGTGACCGGCTACTATATCAAAACCGCCATCCGTAACTACGTGACCATCAAGCTATGCCCACAGAGCCCTAGAAAGTTCATCTTGCTCGGATGAACCTTATTCATGAAGGAGCGAGGGGCGCCTAATAAGGGCTTATCAACCCAGCACCACTCTTTGCCTTCTTGCTTGGCCTATCCTTCCTTTCTGGACTTGTTATCCCTCCTCTTTTCCACCCTATAGCGGCGCTTGCTTGATGAGTTGACCGTTCTGTTCTCTTTGAACTGGCCGATCCCTTCATGATTGCATCTGACCCCGTCTCCCTTCCTTTGCGCTAGCTGGTTTCCCTACCTCTTTTTTTATGGATACCCTTGTGAATGCCTTGCTGTTGAAGGAGAGACTCTATGTCTTTGAATCACCGTTCAACGAAGAGAGGCCAATAGCCGTACCAGAAAGCTGTCCCCGGGAAAACCGAGACCCATGCTGACTCTATTAGATGAGTGGTTGACGAAGGTCTGATTTCGCCTTTGAGCAGAACAACAAACAACTAAAGGAAACTGTCCCATCCCCGCTTCCTACCTCTGAACAGGACGAGCTCAGCTTCCGCTCCCTCACCTGAAAAAAAAGGGCGAGCCCGGCTCCAGCTCAATTGACTGACGAAGCCACTTTTCTTTCCTCTGTAATCTTTGTACCCGACTGAAACAAAGAAAGGGATATGCTATCCGTGGAGTTGGTTCCGCTTCCACAAAGGGGATCTGCAATTGGATCTTCAACTGCCTCTGCTTCAATTTGTGATGAAAGGTCGACTAGTTCTGGATTGGGGAAGGGAAGTCCACACAATGCAAGGCTAGTGGTATCAGTTGAGTGAATCGGTCAAGCTAAGACCGGAAAACGTGGGTTCCTCAACCAGAAAGAGATTGTGGGGAGACAAGATCAGACCATGTCAGTCATAAAGAAATCCAATCCGGCCAAGACCAGATGCCATCGACATCGGGTCAAGCAGGCCATGTTCCACCCATGACCGGTCGGTCAAACCATGTCCAGCTGTCTCAATTGACACTTGACTCTTCCGCCCCCTGCCCGGGTCAACAGGCACAACCCAACTTGGGTTATCGGCAACAAGAGCCTCCTCTATACCCGATCGATTCTTTTCTCAACCCAATCAGGGTTATCCTAGTCTAGCAAATCAAGAGCCTTCTTCCCATGTTCCTGGTCTATCTATCCAGCCTAAGTCAGGCTACCCTTCACAACCCAATGTAGGACCCTATGACCAACCCTTGGACCAAAGAGTCTCCTTTGGGGTTAACCCTAACCCCCTCCTCATCCAACCGGGAATGCATCTCATCCTTGGATCTGAAATTCCCGGGAAGATTTCGAGCGACAGGTCTTAGAGTTCACCCAAGCGGCTACAACTCAAAAATGTTCTCTGGCAGCTATGTGCCATTGTCCAAATGTAAGTCTACCACCCTGGTACAAGATACCTAAGTTTGCGAAGTTTGATGGGAAAGGTGACCCACACCATCACTTGCGACTTTTCATTTCCGACACTCTCCCGGTGAGAGATAATAAGGACAACCTTATTTTTCTCTTCCAGAAGAGTTTTGAAGGAGATGCCGCAAGGTGGTTCGGGAGTCTCCCGGTTGGTAGCATCACATCCTTCGAGGATCTCGCCACTAACTTTCTCAACCAGTACTCCTATCTCACTGGCAAGAAGCCAACCATCGCCGATCTTCAGGACACAGCTCAACGCCCTGAAGAGGACTTTCAAGCCTTTTTCAGTAGATTTAGGGAGGTTCTAATCAAAACCGAGATCCCTCTACCCGAATCTCAAGCTGTCCAGATGCTGGTCAAAAATCTTAGAGATCCACTTCGATCTCTTATCCGCCCAGTCACAGTACCTATCCTGATCTTTATGAAAGAGCCTCTCAACTCGAGAGGAATCTAAAGAAAGGATTATTTGGTTCTATGTTTCCTAAGAGTTATGGTTCTTCCCCCTCCTCCCAAAGTGGAGGTGCTCAAAAGAAGAAGACGGCTGACATCAAGTCTAGTGGTGTCAACCAAATCAACACTATTTCCCAGGGAAATGGAAGGAGAGGGAATTACCAGCGTTCCCCAAACCAGAACCAGGTACCCTTGCAAATCTCAGTTCCTCTCCAACAACCTCTTCCACTTCCTCCTAATCCTATAGCAACCCTTCCTAGTCAACCAGCTCTACCTCCACCTGTCCAACCTGCCCAAGTGCTGCCAGTTCAGCCTCCCAACCTCTTTCCTCAATACACCCTGCCTCAAGGTAACCAAGCTTTCCAAAACCAGGGGCAAGGGCAAAGAAGAAACTTCGATGCTCAAATTCCCTTCGCCTACGGTGCTGCAAATGCCCGTAAGCCTCTTCGAGAAAACAAAGTCTTCCCTGTTCCTTGTGAAGTAATCCTTGATTGACTCTTAGCCGGAGGCAAGATCACTTTACCTGAGCAAAGGCCTCAGGATCTAACCAAAGTGAATATGTCCAAGTTCTGCTCCTATCATCGAGCATATGGCCATGAGACCAACTCATGTTGGAATCTTCAAGATGTCATCGAATCCATGGTCAAGGCTGGACAACTGAACTTTGATCAGAATGCTCAGGCCCAAGCTCCTCCTCCTCAAAACCCTAATATGGGGATTTTCACAAATCCGCTTCCTAATCACGAAGCAAAGGGCTCAGGAGGAGGTAGTAATCAGGTAAACACGATCTTGGGACTTGAGGAACCCGGTTAACCAGCTAAGACGATTAGGCGCGACCCTCTATTGTCTTAGGAACTTCCTTCTCCCAACCAGATGTGTTCATTGAAAGGAGGTTGTTCTTTCAACCGGGAGTAAGCAATAAGCCCATTTGCTCTAGAATGGACTTCTCAAAATCCGCGGTTAGAGATGAAGAATCCTCATCTGTCAACTACTTCAATTCCCAAGGGGGATCCTCTCAATCTGTTCACCCGTGGACTGGACCTCCCCTTGTCATCCATGTAGGAAAACTTCTTCTTCCCAACCATTAGACCGGGAAGCTAGCTCTAACCCCATCCCATCCTCGGGTATCGTTCCTCAACTGACTGTTGCCGCGTCATCGAGCCCAGCGGCTCACTCTCCTTCGATCATCTCTTTGGGCCAAGGAGCCCCGTTTCATCAAACATCTCCGAGTCAAATGACTCAATTCCAGTCTGCTACATCTTCGGGTCGAGGAGCCCCCCCTTCAACAAGCATCCCCGAGCCAAGTGGCTCAATTTCAATCTACTTCAACTCCGGGCCAAGGAGCCCCACTTCAGCAACCATCTTTCCAGTCTACTCACTTAGGATCGCTTCAATCATTGGGATCTTTATAGCCCCCACCTCTCAAGTTCAGTTTGCTTCGACTCCGAGCCAAGGAATTCATCCAGGAAGGGCCAAGGAGCCCCACCTTTGTGTCAAAACTCTTTTTTCAGCCTACTTCATCTTCCCTGAGCCAAGGAGCTCATTTAGGGTCATTCCAATCTTCGGGCCAATCAGCCCCGTCTTTTCAGTTTACATCTTCAGTAGTTTAACCGGGTAAAGTAACCCCATCTTTTCCGGTCCAGGAGAAGGGGGATGATCTGATTGCTTGTCAGCTGACTCGTGTCTCCCCACACCTTGTTCTCCTTCCTAGTCGGGAGGCAAGGTAGCCCTAAGCCTATACAGGTAAGGAGCATGCATCCGGGTGGCTTCTTCCTTCCCCGGAATCACGAGTGCCTGCATTGACGTGTCTGCCTGCCTGCTGTCTTTGTTTCAAACAGAATCGACGTACTTCCTTATTTATTTATTTTCATTTTCTTTTTTATTTATTTATGGTCACACCGAGGATGGAATCTTTGCAATACCAAACTGAGGAGACTATTGTGTTTGGAAAAGCTTGATTGCCTAGTCCTCGTGTAGCCCTCCGGATTGCTCCTCGTAAAAAAAGTACGCCGGGATGGCTGATGGCCTCTGACTGGATAGCAGAGCAGTTTTCTTAATTCCATGGGTGAAACCGCTAAAACCCGAATCTATAAAAAAATGAGAATCACAAAACCATTTTTCTTTTTAGGCAAGTCAGCCGTCTACTCTGCGACTACATCCGTCGTACCAATGACGTCAGTGACCACACTCAGTGTTGGGGACAGGTTGAATGGTGCCATGTACAATGGAAGTCAAGGATGGAATTCTTGCTTGAGCAACTGGACCTGTGGACGATTGTCAATGGGACAGAAAAGCGGAATTGGTTAGCTAGGCAATGAAAGAGAAATAGGGTTGTTGCCGAGCTTTGCATGGATAGGGCGGAGCGCCACCTCGAAGTTGAAGAATAGGGTAGGGTCTGAGCCCTAGTCAGGCTAGTCAAGCGCTACTTCTAAAACGATATAGTTGGTCGTCCTGCTCTCATCCACGTATCAACGTTAGGTCGACCCGGAATTGCTGGGGCTTGGCTAAAGAATGAAGCGATTAGTCATCGAGCCTTTCCTGCAATAGGGCTGCGGGGAATAGGCTTAAATGCATGCTCGATCGAATAGTGGACGGGGACGAGAACCGGGATACTACTGGTGAAGTTAGACGACCAGCCGCTTTTCCGATATTTCCTCGCGCCCCGGATATATTCTAGTAACGACCGACCAGCTGTATAAAAATCGAGGTGTATGTATGTGGGAATCGGCATTCAAAGCCCTTCCCTTTGCGGGCCAGTCCAGGAGCTGGGCCTTACGTGATAGAAGTTCTCTCTGGTCTTTTTCTAGATGTTCCTGGATACCGTTTCTAGTCCTTCTGGACAGGTTCTAGATTCGATACCCTTGGTGACTGGTTCTAGATTCTGTACCATCGGGACAGCAAGCCGTGTGGCTGCTGGTTCGCCTCCCTCCTGCCTTACCCTGGAACTGTGTAGTTCCACTCTCTTCAACAACCTGTTTTTTGACAGGCTAAACTGTTCACCTAACAGTTCGATGAGGCGAGCACTGAAGCTATCCTTACGATAGTGTTCTTCAAAATCATATTACACATATGACTACCTCACCGCTGAGAGAGACCGGCTATGGGAATTAATACTCTTTTAGGAGGAGGCTACTTACTTCTTAGGGTCTTAGTTTTACCCTTATATTAGAGAATCTTTTGACCTTGTTTTATGACTAGATTCTTCCAGCTCTGGGTCTAACTCTTTACCCTAAAGATGACCATGAGAGGGGAGAATCTTTTTAAAGGGAAGCGAGCGGGTGAGTTGAAAGGGGATAAGATGATGTTAGCCAACACTTTCCACTTCTTTTCTTCATCAAGGTGGAGCTCGACACCCCTATTCCTGATCAAGTAAGGGGGAATCTGAACCGCTAAAGCCCTCATCAGTAAAAAGGACTAATGAAGCTTTTGAAACTGAATGAACCGTAGATGATATCCTCTAGGAGTCGAACCTTACGTCCCAGTGAATACTCGGGCACGGCTACCGCTGAAAAGCTCGAAAAGCCCCAGCACTGCAGGTCTCGAAAGCCTCCACCGCCCGCTTCAAAGAGAAGAAAGTGAATTAGAATTGGTCTTGTTGAATCAATCGATCGTGAAAGAAAGTGCTCGCGAAGGAAGAGATGAGGCCAGGGTTCCAAACCTATTCTCTTTGTTCTAATTAAGCGGACTCTCTTTCCGAAAGCAGTTTCCATATTCCGGAAGGGCTAGGCTATTAACTAAAAAGAGATTAGTGACAGCGACGAGAGCGGACTTTCTTTTGTAATCCAATCCACCAATGGGGAATCAAAGAACAAGGGGGAAAGGACTGTGGAATCCACTTCTGCTTCAACTTATCGGGAGAAAAGGGAGGATGCTCACTTGATAGATAAGTTGAGGGAACGAGCTACATAAAAGTTTAGAGAGGGTACGTAGCGAAGAATTCGACTCTTACAACGGTTGCTCCAGTGAATGCGGGTGGAAGTGACTATTCTCATAGCCGGGAGTAGGAATGCGGGTTTCAAGCCTGGTTCCATCTTTCTGAGTCGGGAGAAATGTTTGACAGTGCTTTTTCAATGCGTGCAGGTTGGACTACGTTCAGGCTCTTTAGAAGGGAAGAGAAATGAAATGACTCGACTGAAGGTTTGAGGGTTTAGAAGGTAGCTCGACTGATAAGGAGAGGGAGGGCTTTAGCGGCTTACCAGTTACATAGTTTCCTAACTCATTCAAGCAAGAAAGTGAGAGGTGAGAGTTCAATCGTGACAGTTTCCTAGTTCCCATGAAAAAGGCAGCAATCCCATTTCCTTTACTAAACATCCCTTTTGAAAGTACCAGTTTGAAAATTCTCTGCATTTTGGCTTGAATCCAGGGTATGAAAGGGCTAGTTGACTGACGGGCAGACAAAGGCTATATAAGTCATAAAGCTGGAGCGGGAACCTTTTCTTTGGGTACCGCGTAGAGAGGTTTGATCACTTTTCGGACTGACACCCTTGACTAATTATCCGGGGTTGGAAATAGGGACGTTTGAAGGTCTTTACCCATTTGTCTCCAGTGTGGTTGGTATCAAGGGCAAGGGTAGGAGCAAAACCTATGGTAGAAGAGACCCTGGGACGTAGCGAGGAAAGGGTTGACGGAAAGGAAGACTGATCGGAGAGCTGTTAGAACGGGATAACGGAATATTATATTATAATAATACTAATGCTTTTGCTCTTTGAAGGTGCTAATGCTGAAGCGGTTCTGGTTCTGAAAGATGCTCTTTAGACAGAGTACAGATGGCTTTGAGACAGAAAAGTCTTAGTCTGGGGCTACGCTTGGTAGGAGCAAAGCAGGACCGTAGGTAGAAGATGGCCTTGGGGAAAGGGGACCACAGATCGAAATATTATCCATCCTATGCTAATGTAAGACCAACCCAATCTCATGAAAGTAGAAGTGATTCAGTCCATGCTCGAACAAGAGTCATAGGAGAACAGGCCAGGGCGTTTAGCAAGAGGTGACTTCAAAGGTACTTGCTACGTTTCCGAAGTAGCGAAATTGACAGAGGTGGCAAATAGCGGAGAGAGGCGACCAGCGAAAGCCACTTTTCTTACAGGAGAAGGTCCCAAGGGGGCTACGCGGTTGAGAAGTTTTCAGATGCTTGACTGAAAGGATCGGGTGCCGAAGGGAATGAAACTGACCTTACCGGTTCGAAGGGCTTTAGCTCCGTTCGGGGATTGACCCCTCACTCCAATAGGGAAAGCACATATTTTATAAGGAAGTTTCCCTCACAGTTTATGAATAATGCTATACCGGTGGTGAACTTTAGAGTTTGAAAAAGGAATATATAAATAATAGAGAATAGATCACGCCTTGGGTTTCCCTATCACTATTTCCTTTTCTTATTCTTTCTTCGGAGTAAACAGAATATATCCTTCTTTGGATATCCCAATCTTTCCTGCGTAACACACAATATCTTTATCTCCCGGAAATAGAATTGTTACCTTTCCATCTAAGTTGAGTTCTATACAAATAGTAGTGAACTCTTCATCTGAATCGAATTCTTCCATCTTATTCGCTGGAACAAGTACATATACCTCGTGGAAGTATCTAACATATGGGAGATCGGGGTATGCCCGCATGAACTCACTGTCAAGGATAGATAAATAGATATTCAATAAGACTTCTGAAAAAATGCCCACCGGAGGAATGCCCAACCGACCATAGGTAGAGGGCAGCGAAAACGGAAGTTCAATTCAACAGGAAAAGAGAGGGATTGAAGGACCTCCTCAAGCGAACTTATGTGTCCTCGCTAGCAGCCCGAACTTTTCTTTATTCACAGGGCTCAATCGACTGATAAAAGAGGTCTTTCATTAACTTTTGATTAAGCTCAGTATTTCCTCCTAGATAATGCATCTGCGCGTCAAAGAAGAGTAGCCCGCCCAGTAAATAAGGGCACTTGCATTTTGTCTTCAAATCAATAGACTATCTAGATTCACTTTCCGCTGATCTTTATGTAGAGGAAAGGCTTACTTATCGAGCTTCCTACCACTGCTTTGATCACTGACGGGACGGAATCTGCGATTCGACTTGATCCACTAAGCCCGGGGGATTTTATGGCTCACCAAGGTTTTCCTTCGTAACCAGACGGAGATTTCGTTCCACTTTATGTGGGGCATACTTTCTCTTTGACTTCCTAGTGGGACTGCACGCAAGACTCTCTTTTTTTTTAGACGAAAGACCTTCTTCTTGACCGCCTGGCCTCATTTATCGATCGAGGAAAGATGAGATCTTGCGCATAACTACTCCCGTTTCCTTCGTGGCGGGGCTTCGACAACTCAACTATCTTCTAAAAGCCTTATTTATTGAGTACTGTCCCCTCACAGCTCAGCCCATTACCCTTTATTCCTGGCTCAGGCTAGTTTGCTGCTCAAGGAAACTCGAGATGATTTTCGGAACCTCTTTTTCTCCCTCAGATGACAAGAAGGAGGATGATTGGCTTCGCAACTCTTCCTTCCTTTGGATGATTGGCTACGCAACTGTCCCTTCTTTCACCTGATTCAGGTCTTTCAATACCCGAAACAGCAAATGCGGAAGCGCAGCCAAGTACTGAAATAGGAGTTGGTTCACTTGCCCTTGATTGAGCCGATCAGTCCTTGTTGACCTTTTGAGGTGAAGGGGGAAGACCCATAGCGCTTTCTTCAGTACTCGTGGGAGAAAGGGCTCCCTTAGGGAAGAAGGGTTCTCGCTTTGGGGGTAGAACTCTC
The DNA here is from genome assembly GCA_000441515.1 of Elaeis oleifera. Classification (NCBI taxonomy): domain Eukaryota; kingdom Viridiplantae; phylum Streptophyta; class Magnoliopsida; order Arecales; family Arecaceae; genus Elaeis; species Elaeis oleifera. The sequence continues at coordinate 111,359 of KE505732.1, forward strand.
AGCGGGATATAAAATAGGGTTTCCAGCAGTGCTCTAGAGAAGAGGGGTTCCCTGCCTTAGGGAAAGAAAGGTTGCGGGCTAACAAAGACAGTGAGGCTTCGCTAACTATCGAACCTACAGGCCCCTAACTCGCTACGTCCTCGAGGAGTAGTCCGTCCTCCTTTGACGAGGTGCACTCCCTACGTCCTTTCGATCTCCGCTTCTTGCTTCCATAGGCCCCTATTGACTAACGAATAGAAGTTCGTCTTGCTTTCCCTGATCGAATAAACATAGTATTTGCTCCTCCTTTTTAGTTGATATGGGACCCTGAACTTCTCCCGATGGACGGCACTTCGGGAGCCCTCATTCATTGTGGATGCTAGGAGGTGTGAACGGTTGAAAAAGCCGACCTGTGTACACAGCCTGAACCAGAACTCGATCCTTGGATTTATGATCTGACACTATAGGCATGCTCACCATACTTTCCAGAGCGTGTGAGGAAGATGAAGGAAGTAATGCTAGGCGTGCAGACGACGACTACTCACTTCTCTTGTGAAGTCTTGAATTCTGATCAGACTGAAGAAGATAGGGCATGAACTATTCGATCAATTAGGCAAGTTCCCGAGCTCGCCCTACCCTAAGAAAGAAGAATGTGAGGACGGAACCGAGACATAGTCTTTTGAAGCCTGGCACCACGGTTGAAGGTTGACATCACGGTGAACAGCAAATTAGCATTGTGTCCACTCCACTTGATTCAGTTCAACTGAAAAACCTTTACGGGTACATAGAAACGGAAAGCAAGATTTTCAGGCAGAGCGAGGGTCCCTATTCTCTTCTCTCTTCATTTCAAACCGCTTTACCCAAGTCAATCTGATATTGGCGCTTAGATGGGAAGAACCAGATGATGGAAACCATCTTTCGCTAGCAAGCAGACGAATGGCTCGGCAATGAACGGGCTTGAGTTGACTCGATGAGATACTGCACTGAGCTAGCGATCTTTCGTAAACCGAAGAAAGACGAGCGGACAACCGCCCTTTTCGTCATAAGGGGAATCAACTGATTCAGAAACAGATAAGTCATAGGAGCTAATGATGAGAGCAGACCGAAAGAAAGAAAGACGAACACAGAGCTCAGAAGCTCACTTCCCAGCCGGTTAGGTCAAGGGAAAGCGCATCCAGAAACCAATAACTAATAGACGTCGACTCACGCCGCGATCGGGTCGAAGGAAGAACAGTGGTCAGCGGAGGAACCTTATGCCACTGCATCCTGGCAAAGATAGGGCTGTTTCAGAGATCGAGGCTATGAAACGGCCGAGAACGGATCAGGTAGTTGTTTGGTTCCTATCTACCGCTGATGAAGCGAGAATGAATGAGTACCTCCTACCGCTTCGGGCCCCATTGTCCAAAACAGTATCGTCAAGTTCAGTCCTTTGTTGGTACTGACGGACAGGTTGCTTGACTACCTGAACCGTTACTATTCATTCCACCACCACAGTCATAACCGAACAGCCAAGCCACCTCCGCTTGAATTTACCGACCAGACAAATAGGGGAGTGAGGAGTCTAAGTTTTTCGAATAAGCGAAATGCGTGGCCCGACTCACGTACCGCAGCCCCATAAGGGCGTAAGAGAAAGCATGGGAACGTAAGAGCTTGAAACGATAGAGGTATCTTATGAATATATCCCCCCAAGAAATGGGATTTATGTTTGAATTCGCCTGGCGGTGCATCGGGCCCCTGCCCCTTGCTCGTAGTCCGGGAAAAACGGATTATCATTCTCGAAATTAGAAGAGCGCATCCCGGAACTAGCCTCTTTTTCAGGATCCAAACCGTGGGAGGAGAAAGTGACCGGATGGGAGAGAAAACCTTCCCACCAATGAACGTGCTTTCGACAGATCCCGTCTCTTGGAGAGAAAGGATTTCAGATTGGATCACCAACTTCCTTTAGAGCCGGGCGATCAAAGAGACTATGCGAGTCGATCTCCTTCCAGAGCTTCAAGCTGCTCGAGCCGTAATTTCACTCTTTGACCATCCATCGCTTAGCTGATTATGTATCGCCACCCGTAATGAAGGTAGTTCGACTTCCAGTGGGAGTACTGCTTCTCCTCCGAACACCAATGAGTATGGGGTCATTTGCTTGGGTGTTCGGTATGTGGTTCTATATGCCCACAGCGCTTCGAAGATCCTTTCGTACCAATCTCTTTGTTTCTGTTTACCATGATCTTCACTACAATTTGCACAAGGTCTTATTGAAGGCTTCTGCAAGTCCGTTCGCGCGTGCATTATATATCGTGGAATATCTCCAATTTATCCGAGATTTGATCGCGGGAAAGTTTCTCACTTTTGAGGGACGGTCCGTTATCCGAAGTGATCTGACTTGGGATTCCGAAACTATAGATTATGTTGTTCTGCATGAACCTTATCACCCTTTCACCTCTTTAAGCGGAACCGCTTCTGCCCATGACGAAAGTAATCGGTAGCTGCCAAGATGAATCGATGTCCTCTTGATGATGGAGGTTCGATTGGCCCGACTACGTCCGTTCCCCATGCTGCAAATGGCCATGATGGGACCGTCGGATGCAAGGGGTAGGAGGTTGATATATGAAATCTCCATTTATTTGGCACACGTGACACTTCCTTGCCATCTTTAGGCAATCGGTGAGCATTGATGGCCAATAGTATGTATCCCATCCGCTTGAGTTTGAGGCGCATCTTGGGACCGGATTGATGTCCGCCACATATCCCAGCGTGTACCTCTTCCTTTGCTTGTTGGGCTTTTTCTGTTGACAAGCAGCGAAGCCACAGTGGATCATATGATCTCCAGTACAGAGTATCGTTGAAGTACGCATATTGCGTGACTCTTCTTTTCAACTCCGTACGTTTGTGAAGTTCTTCCGGTAATCTCCCGTGTTTTAAATATGAAACGAACGGTCCAATCGGTAATTTTCACTTTTGCACAAGTCGTTACGTTCACCTCAACTGTTTCTGGCAGGAGTTCGAGTATCGGTGGAAGAACAAGCCTTTCTTCCACGACCACCTTGACTTTCTTTCCAAAAGGGATCGTGAGAGCAGCTGCTAGGTTAGCCAATGCGTCAGCCTGTGTGTTTTGTCTTCGAGGCACGTGGGACAACTTTATGAAAGAGAAGCGCGACATGAGTTGCTTCGCCTTTTCAAAATAAGGCAGCAGCTCAGGCTTTCGAACTTCGTAGATTCCCGTGAGTTGGCGTATGACCAATTGTGAGTCTCCGAAGACGTATAGGAAGATAATTCCAATATCAAGAGCTATTGTCAATCCCATTATCAGGGCTTCCTTCATATTCCGCCTCGTTATTGGCTTTGATAAGGGAAAAGAAGAATGGTATAATGTCCCATTTTTTTGTGTTAGGAACACAATACCGGTCCCGGCTCGTATCTTTGGTGCACTTCTACCCTCTCCAGGAGCTCTTTGGGATGCCCCATCGAAATACATCTCCCAGTGAGGTCCAATGTCTTCAACGACAAGTGCTTCTTCATCTGGAAGATCAGTGGCCAAAGGTGAGTCATCAGGCACCGGATGTGCAGCGAGGAAGTCCGCGAGTGCCTGTCCTTTGACAGCTTTTTTTTACGTATTCAATATAGAATTCCATCAGCAAGAGAGCCTATTTGGCGAGTCTCCCTGACAGAACTGGCCGAGTCATCAGGAATTTGAGTGGATCGGCTTTAGAGATGAGCCGAATTTTTGAGCCAAGCCAAGAGATAGTGTCTCAGCTTCTTTACGGCGAAGATCAAGGCCAGGCAGGTTTTCTCAATCGGTGAATAATTATGTTCAGCCCCGACGAGCATCCTGCTGATATAATACAGAGCTCCTTCCTTGCCTTCTTCATTATGCTGCGCCAGAAGAGCTCCTAGCGACCCATCCAATGCCGCAATGTATAAGATTAACGGCTTTCCTTTTATGGGAGCAGAGAGGACTGGAGGATTTAGCAAGTATTCCTTTTGCTATCGAAAGCATTTTGGCAGGCTTTATCCCAAGGGGACTCCTTTCTTCATTAGACGAGAAAAGGGTTGGCATCTTCCAGATAAGTTTGATATGAACCGTCGGATGTAAGCCAATCTTCCTTGGAGTGATTTAAGCTCCTTTAGGTTTCTTGGAGGCGGCATCTCCTGAATCGCCCTGATCTTTTTCAGATCGATTTCAATCCCTCGGTGGCGGACTACACTAGGAATTTTCCAGATGTAAGCCCTCAGGCGCATTTGACTGGATTCATGCGGAGTTTATGTTTCCGCAATCGTTCAAAAACCATACGAAGGTCATCGAGATGGTCGGCTCTCCTTTTGGTCTTCACGACGAGATCATCCACGTAGCACTCGACCACTCTGTGGAGCAGATCATCAAATTTGACAGTCATAGCTCGTTGGTATGTGGCTCCCGCATTTTTGAGCCCGAACGGCATGATTTTGTAGCAATAGATCCCCTTTGGAGTTCTGAAGGCCGTGTGTATCGCGTCCTCGGGTGCCATCTTCTTTGATTGTAACCAGATGACCCGTCCATAAACGAGAGTGCCTCATGCCCAGTTGTGGAGTCAACCATCATCTCCGTTATGGGAAGAGGAAAAGAATCTTTAGGACACGCCTTATTTAAGTCCCGGAAATCAACGCAGATGCGTATTTGACCGTTCTTCTTCCGAACTGGGACTATATTGGCGATCCAAGTAGGGTACTTAACTTCATCAATGAAGTCAGCGCCATTTGTCGACCTCTCCGATTATTTGTCCTTCAAGCTCTGGACGGAAACGTCTCGGCGGCTGTTTTACTGGCTTATGTTTTGGATCAATTGCCAGGTAATGGACAGCGATTTTAGGGTCGAGTCCAGGCATTTCTTTATATGTCCAAGCGAATACGTCCCGATACTAAAAGAGTAACGCTCGGTAGGCTTCCTTTGTTTGAAAGAGGATTGTTGAGCTCTGGCCTGACAGGTGTGCACAAAAAAGGAGAGGGACTTGTGACCAGAAACGGGGGCTCTCTCGTCTGCAGCTCCAAGATAGGATCTTCGGAACACAGTCCATCTTCCATCCAAGACTGACTGCTACCTCTGCAGGATTCTTGCTCACACCCAGTCCAAATGGGATGGGATGCTCAATCGGATTCTTGCTTGCCCGCCGCAGACTCCACTCAGATGCAAGATCAACACCTTTGCGAAGAATAGAAGGATTCATGTCCGATGAGGAATCTTTCTGCAAAGAACCCTCTACCTAAACATGAGATGATCTGCCCTTAGCGGATTTTGTAGATGGACAATGAGACTTGCACTCTGGATCACCCTGTTTTGATTCCCCGAAGAAGGACAAAGAAGGGCACCTACCCAATGGAAGTGCTCGATTGGTTTTCGCTTGACTGAGAGAAGGGCTTTTGGATGGCGAATGACAGTGTGAGAGGGAGAGGGTAGCCGAACGTGGGGAATCGATCCTCAAACAAGGGGTTCTATCAATGGCAATGGGGATTTCGTCCTCACACGGATCACGGGAACCAAAAGAAGACGAACCTCAATGGAAGCTGATCTTTCCACTGAACTTCCTCTTTGTCTACAGTCTCCAATCGTGAATCCGAAAAAGTTCCCAATGAAGGACCATGGGACGACGAATCAGCTAACCCAAGTGATGGGTTAGAGCCCCTTGGCCACTGGGAAGATCCGAAGAGTCAGCGTGTATTGTCTAAGATCGGGATCACACAAAGATTTTGACGTCAGAGCAGAGCAGAACTCACACCCGGGGGAACGGTTTGGGATTTCCGTCACGGGCCCTCCTCCACAATGCCTTCAGGCAACTGAGTCGAATGCAGAGGGAGTTGCATGCTGAACCCTCTACTCTACCACACAGGCGGTAGAAAGCACCTAGCTGGAGCTTACTGATTCTTTCAGCCTTTTTTATAGGGTGAGGACGACTACTAGCTAAAGGAAGGGCTCTCTTCGCCCATCAAAAGGGAGGAGATGCAACAACCAAGAGACAGAGTAAAAGCTTTTCATTCAACCGTAGTGCCCTAAGGTCTTCCACAAGTGAAGCAATGTACAGGTACGAAAAAGCCTGAATGTGGTATGGCGGATTCCTTGAACCCGTCTCAAACCAATGAGGAGATGGGGCTTCTCGCGAAATGACTGCGATTCCACTACTGTCGACAAAGAAATCCCCCTTTCTTTCTGATTGGATTGAACTGGGATTCTCTTTCCATCGATCTTGGGTTCCAGGACTCTGACCCAATCAAAAATCCACATGGGACGTTTTTCTATCTTTTTTTGGTAGCAAAAAACTGTTCACTCAGAAAGGGATCCAAACAATCCAACTTTGGAAGCTTTTCACGGAGAATGAAAACTTGATTTGTTACTGGGAAGCTATTCAGGGAAATGGACTTAATACCAAAAAACACTACAAACAGGAATTTTCTTTCTTCTTCTACTTTTTGAGTTGGTGACACTTTCATTTTCAAGTTCAGTTCAGAGGGGAACCCAGGGTTCATTCATTTTTCCCGGGAAAGAACAATTGGTTCGAGTCGTCAAGTCCGCTAAGCAAGGGGAAATCTGCGACATGCCATCAAACACACGGGGTGGATGAACCAGCTACAATCGAATTCCTTCCGTCTGACCTGTCTGGTCTTTCCTTCTAGCCTGCAATCCTCTTTATGAGACAGCCTTTCCCTTCCACTCCAAGGAAACCCTTCTTTCTCCCAACTGACGGATGAGTGAGAGGCCTTGCGTCATTTCCCCGGTGCATGAGATCTAGATAGCGGATCACATGTTCGTAGAGCGAAGGGCTGAATCATTGGATTGTGGTAGTGAGTGGCTACGAGGCATCAGTAGTGGCCAGGTCTGTTGGTGGGGTAGGAGTTCTCAGCACATGTCCAATTTCCTCATTTCGGAAGCGAGTTGCAGGAGAGCTTCTTTTCCATCCATCAGCAGCAGTGAGTTGTCCAGTCCAATCCAAGTAGGAGATCTTCCTTCTGGCATTGAGTGACTCTATGTGATCCACCATTTGAGGTGGGCCTTTCCGCAAGTAGTGAAGCAAGTGATCCCGTCAATGGATGAGTGGATTCTTTCGATCCTCTTCTGAGCTCGACCTTGAGGATGCAGTGGACTCCTTCCCCTTATGCTCCCACTGAATGAAGATCGAGACGGAGTTCCAGATGGGATGGAAGAGTCTGTGGATTGACCCACGGACACACTTCCCATCGGTGAGGTCATCTTCTTTCCAATGACGTCTTCGACCATGAGTTGCATACTCCACGCTTTCTTGGTGGCAGGAAACAAACCCCACAGACGGGAAGGTCAGACCGCTGACGGGTGGGGTAGAGGGCTTTTTTCGAGATCAGGGTTCCCGCAGAGTCGAATGAAAGGGTTTCCACTTTCGAGAGAGAGAGAAGGATTCCCCAACAGGGCTCATTTCTCACCAAACCAACAATTCGACGACTCTAGGAACCAATTCGCCGAGCAAGGGTTCTTTCTAGGTCATAGGGAAGACTCACAGACTGGAAGATGGTAGCACTCATGAGGTACGTATGGTTGATTCGCTCGGGATTCCAAGTCGTCTTGAGTCAATGATGTGAAGGAGAAAGAGAATGGAGGGAGATCCTTTTTTGGTTGGGGAGATGGATAGGCCTACGAAATGCTTTTGGCTCTATAATGGCAAGCGAAGGGAAGCACCGATCAACAACATAAGTACAAGGCTGACGGCTAGGTTGATCATCAAGGAAGCCCACTATAGGAGGAAGAGGAACCCCTGGCCCGCGAATAAAGCATTGAACGGACAAAACGGAAATTTTTGGGGAAAGACATTTTCTCATCTACCAGCTCTGTATTAATTCCCATTTAGGAGCGGAGTCGGGACATAGTTTTCTTTGGCAAAAGGACGGAGAAAAGTAGTTCCAAAAGTTGGATAGCTACCCACTTTAGTTCAAGAATTCAGAAAAGAAAGTACAGCCCCAAGTACCTTATTATTAGGTTGGTCAACGGCGGTTAATGTGCATTCATTATCGAACATGAAAGAAAAAGATAGAAAAATAATGCCCTTTCAGCAAGGAGGGATAAACCCATTTCCAGAGGAAGAACCTTAATACCCTAAACCCGGGTTGGAATACAATTGAAAGAAGAAGGGACTACCCGTTGTTTAAGACCGCCTGGAGCTTGATAGCCTCGCTTGAAGTGTAGGACAAAAATCCACTGAAAATACATACATGTTAGTTAGTACCTCAAGGGCCGGACAGAAAAGGAAGTCGTAGACACTTTCTTTCAATTAATATCTATTGCCCACCGTCCACTTCTATGCAAAAAAAGGCCTTTACCTTCTTTATAAGCCAACTATCAATTGTATAATTGGTCTTCGATCTACCGCTTTCAAGCTCAAGTCGTTCTACGATCAAAAGCCAGTCGTAAACTCTTTTTGCAAGCTCAGTCTTTTCCAAATCAAGATCTCTGTCTGTCTTCGTTCTCGCAAGCTCAGTCACCAGACAACAAACTTCGTTCTCGAAAGCGCTCAGTCTCAAGCTCAAGCTAAGCTGTGGTCTAATCTCTCTGTCCTTCCGTCCCCCCTATTAGCTAGTTGTCCCGTCCGTCGTCCAATCCCTCCCTTCGTTCCTATAGTCCATTAGAGTAATGGGTCTAAAATCCCGAAGTCCCTGAGAGCCTTATTTGATTTACCGGAATGCGGTTTAGAATCCGTCCCGTCCGTTCTGTCCTCTACTAGTCTCCTCAAATAGCAAACGTCCGCTGAGATCTATCTGTCCCTTCATTTAGTCGGTACGGTAATAACGAGAGTATATCCCGGACGTACCCTTATAGTACACTTGGCTTGTGGTCTAGACTCCTTCCCTCACTTCGTTCATGATAGTCCATTAGTAGTCCCTACCTCCCTTAGATGCGTATTAGTGAGACTCGCTACAATGCCTCTATCTCCTATTGTAGGCCGATAGGTCCGCTATAGCCTATCCGCCCACAGAGGTACCCAAACTCGTCGCCCTCTCTAGGGCAACCTCTGCCTGCCTCCTAAAATGAGCTGTACCGAGAGAGAGGAATAGCCTCTTTCGAGTTCCCCTGCTACGGCTGCTGCTACAGCATCATATTTCATGATCATATTCTCTGAGCCGCACCTGGCATCTCAGTTGTTGTTGTTATCAACCGTGGTAAATCATTGAATACATTTACAACCATTAGTGAATTCCCAAAGCAATCCTAATCCCTTGCTGATGTGATGTGTTTTACATCGCACCGACGCCATTGTGTTTGTGTGAAGCTCAAGAGTCAACAAATGCAGGAATAGCTCCTCTGATGACTCAAGCAGAGTAGCTTTCTGATTCCCTGGCCTAGGTAAGGGTCTATCGCTGTCTATATAGGAATTCTACTTCCTGTTTGAGTCGTAATAGCTCCTGTCCTGGGCTTTTTAGATAGTTCACTCTGCTTCGGGCCGGCTTTCGAGTTGAAACTCCGCTCCTCGGCTTAAGAGCTTTAATAGCTCCTCTTCGGAGGTTTCTGGCTTTTTTCTAGGTTTTGAGGTGAGGAACCCTCGCGTTAGGCTTTCGAGTTTCCCTGTTCGAGAGAGCTCCTTGGCCTGGGCTCTCGAAGCTTATAAGCTTGTGGTATAGTTCGTACTCACATTAAGCTGTGGTCTCCGTCTCAGTCTCGTGCCTTCATTCCGTCGGTATAGGTATACAGTAAAATACCTGCCTCGAAGTCCCGTCAGTTGAGTGCCGTCAGTCAGTGTTCTCAAATCCCAGATCCCCATAGTCTCCAGCGAGTGGAGGACGAAAGAAAGACGTTTCCGCTTTTCTGCCAAAAGAGCTCGTGTAGTTCTCAGAATACACCTACTTGCAGGCCTTTTTGCTAAGTAGTTCTTTTTTTACCAACAGCGCTCGCTGACTGAGTCCCAGGGGCCAGCCCGTCCCTAAAACTGCTGCTCGCTTCTTTAGATTAGTACTCCCATAGCTAGGGCAAACAACCTTCCACCCCATACTGATGCGATTTCCCACTGCGCATCTCTCGACCAGCTCGTTCTAGCGCAGCGAACACTGACTTTGCCTTGAGGAGAAATCCTGTTCCCGGAGTTGTTCAAGCTACTGGAGTGGTATTTCACTTCAACGTCACCCGAGAGCTTGAAAGCCATGGAAGGCCTTAATCCTGCCTGATTGGTAGTACTCATAAGGTTTGGTTCCAGGCAAAGATTAAGTAGTTCAATCCCCTATCTCATACCGAAAAACGTGTAAGATGATGGGGCGAAAAACATAATATTGACGGGGCCCGCCTCGCCACTCCCCCGTCCCATGGCCGAAAGCCTTTTGAAGTTTTTTAATGCTTCGACCACGGCCTTCTCTTCTCGATTGAAAAGAACAACCGAGGTCTTGGTGTATTGGATCCGCTCTTCTGTTAGCATGAACACATGAATTAGATTCTATTCCTCTTCCTTATTCTTTACAAATATAACCCCCCACCCGAACCTTTCTTAAGACTACCAAGCCCTCTCGAATTAGTTCTACGATAGAAGCTTTCAACGTACACCCGGGGACAAATCTTTCACTCACTGAGAAGTGAAAACCTGTGACTATATCGTCCTGAAGACGGATGCGACGGGAAGAAGTGGCATTTAGAAGTGTTGCTGACTTTACATTTAGGTTTCGGCATAACAAAGCTTGCACTGTCTTTTCGCACTTAGGCGCACAGCGTGCCGTTGGTAATGATTCTACTACGGTGCCGCAAATTCGCAAGCTGATCCTAAGTAATCGTTGTTGTTCATTGGATTCCGGAGGAATGACTTCGTTAGGATTGGAGAATTGCTGCGATTCTTCCTGAATAGACTCGATTCTCCCGTCGAGAGTGACTTTGAAAGTCTTACCTAAACTCTTCCGACTGAATATGAGAAAGCCTATAAAACAACGAGCTACTATCATTTCTTCATTATAGATTGAGATCTTCTTCGAACTTGATGCACAAATAGATGGAATAGCAGCAAATAGCATATTTCTATCCTGCATATCCGTTGAACTCAATCTCATTGGGAAACGTTATCCGTATCGATATTTCCGCAACGGAACGGGAAGTTGTGTAGGACACCCTAGGCCAAGTCCAAAAAGAAAAGAAAAGAAAGAAGAGAACGAAAGGAGAACTGAACTTTGTATTTGGTAACTCTCCTGTAGTCTTCTTTAACCTTGAATGCAATTTATGGATTCGACAGCAATAGTCCCTCGGACTCGAAAAGTGTTAACGAAAATGGCTGATCCAATAGCAGATTCCGCAGCTGCCACTGTTAGAACTAATAAAGCAAATAATTGACCCATCATATCATCCAAAGAAACGGAAAATACCAAAAAGTTCGAATTGACAGCTAATAACATTGATTCAATTGGCATTGACATAATAGGAATATTTCGTCTATTAAGGAGGATTCCCCGAATACCTAAAATAGAGATAATCATTGAAAATGTGAAATATTTAATAGGATCCGTTTTGGAAACGTGGAATGTCAGAGAAATTCAAATTATGTGAGGCTTGAAAGCGGCTTGACTCACTGTGATTGGAATCCCACTTCCTTGTAACCCGCTGACTTGCTTATCTTGTACCTCTTCCTTAGCTAACTCCGCCTGTACTTGAGCATGAACTAATCAATCACTTCCATCCAACCCTGGAAACTCTTTCCTTGTTTGCTAGAAACCCAGCCTATCTGTACACTTCTCTTTCTTATTCTAATAGATGGAATGGCGGTTCCGGCCAATAAACCACCAACAACAGTTACCCTTGTTTTTCCCACTCTTCAATTATATTGGTTAATCGGGCGGCCGCATCCTGGCCCGAATTGAGCCTAGAAGGGTGTTGGCTCAGCTGGTCCATGACCTGGCTGATCTTCTGGAGCTTTTCGGGTGATGCGTGGGCGAGGTCAAGCTCGGTGTCCACTCGATCGAGAAAATCCGAGCGGGCGCGGATCTTACCAAAGGATGATAAAAAATCCCCCAGCTTGATCTTCACTTCCGCAAGTGAAGGGGTCTCGGAGGAACCAGTGCCCATGGAGGAGGGGCCCTGTGGGGCTATTGAGGGCCCGGGGTAGGAGCCCTCGCGTGAAGGATTTACCCCCCCTCGCGGGTCCTCCATGAACAGTGGGTTAGACACCTCTTCGAGCTCCTCGAAGGAGGATTGGGAACAACTGTAGGACAAAACGATTGTGCAAGGTAGAAATCAAATCAAAAGTTTGTTCAAAACCGAAAGCAAGAACGGCTTCACTAGCACTTGCATGTAAAGGCCAAGAAGGATATAAAGAAAGACAGAAAAAATCAAGACCATCCTGCGGCTCCTGGATTTGACAAAAAACAGGCGGAATCCTAGGATTAATAAACACAGGAAAAAGGTCACACTGTACAGAGTGGTCATTATAGCGGTTCCTTCTGATCCTATAAAACAACGTTCGAAACAGCTCTTTAAAGAAGTACCGAGAGGCAAAAGTCAAATAGAGATGGACGCCTGCAGAAGAAGACGTTGGTTCCTTATAGTCATTTCTCTTTTCTATCGTGATAACTCCTCTTCCCCTTATTTACCCCTTGCCTTGTGGAGCTTTGGAAAGGAGAGAATTTTCAGTGTTGAAAGTCACTCTCGGAAACTCTTATTGGACGAGAGAGAGTCAATATGATATTGGCGTTGGTTCTACCAACGAAACGAAGCACTTTTTGGTCTTTTCATTCGGAACCCTATTAGTAAGTATTAGTAAGCGGGCCCACACCCAGACTCTGACATCTTCGGCTCCTCGTTTTATTCAATTATGAAATAACTCATTTTGATGGAGATTTGTAGCATCATTCAAGTAAATACAGATTGAGATCGTAGAAACATGAGCTTGTGATATAGCTACACCTAATTCCGGACCGGTTAATGCTAGAACTATAAATAAAGGACCAGGATCTCCTATTAAATAAAAATGTTATTAAAAATAGCATAGTCCAAGCAGACCCACTTAAAATCTTTACTGAACTATGACCGGCCATCATATTAGCAAATAAACGTATTCCTGAGCTTAATGCACGAAAACAATGAGGGATTAGCTCAAGGAGTACTAAAAAAGGTGCTAACGGCAGTGGGACTCCTGCAGGTAATGAGAAGCTAAAAAAATGAAGCCCATGTCTTTGAAATCCAACGATCGTAATGCCTATAAAAATCGAAAATGAGAGAGCCAAAGTAATGAGAAAATGACTTGTCACTGTGAAGCTAAAGGGTATCATACCCTGGGGATTACGAAATAACGAAAAGTAAAGTGACCGAGATGCGAGGGGAAACTTTTGTTAACATTTCCGGAAAGACCACCTATTTGTTCGTTTACCGGGTTCGGCACGAAATCATGAATAAGCTCTACCAAGGATTGCCAAGCATTTGGCACTGACTTTCCCCTCCCTTTTCGTAACAAAAAAATCAGAAGTAGGACCAAACCGAGAGTGAGCAGCATAGACAAGGATGGATTTGTGAATGAGAAATAAAAGTTGCCAATCTTCATAAGAATTAATGGGTGAATGGAAAATTGCTCAAG
>KE505732.1:129354-147413 GCA_000441515.1 Elaeis oleifera
CATTGTGAAAATACTTCTACGAGAAGGTTTTATTGAAAACGTTAGGAAACATAGGGAAAGTTTCAAATATTTCTTGGCCCTGCTCCTGGTGTTCGAACTAGTCATTAATGGTCGGCAACATTTTGACCCTTTTTCGGTGTGCGTTGCGAACACTTTCATTTTTAGCGTCTCATCTTCTCTGGAGAAGCTCAAATCGAACGGATAGAGCAGATGGTCCAACTACAGAACTTCTTCTTTTTCATTACTTCCATGGTCGTGCCTCGTGGCACGGCAGCACCCGTACTATTGAAATGGTTCGTCAGTAGAGATGTTCCCACTGGTGCCCCTTCTTCCAATGGTACTATAATTCCTATTCCTATCCCTGAATTCCTTTTTTGGTCTATCTACATTCCAGGAAATTCATACGCTCCATGGACAGAGCAAAAAGTGGAGTGTTGGTCAGAGCAAGCCGCCCTATTCTATTACCAGACATAATTGGGAGAAGCTCATCCGCTAGAAATGCTTTATTTCGTTTCGTTCCTGTTTTTCATTTCCTTCTTATCGAATCCATGGGGGACTTGTCATATTTAGAATCTTTCTGCGGTCTGCTCTGTTTACAAATCTTTCGTACTCTCTTCTCTTTACCACGCGATAGGTCAGCGAAGCGTGAGCGGGCGCGGAGAAGGAAAGGCCAAACACTTCGGCCTAACGGGAATGAGCAAGGACGAAATGACAAGATGAGGTGCCCCGGGCACCCCCATATAGAAAGAAGGGTCGAAGGTTTTGGGCCTGTAGCTTTCCCGTCCCCCCTCGTCGAGTGGTGCTTGTTGGGGGTGTGCCACCAGAAATCGGGCTTGAAGCTCTCGCCTTACCAACGAGCCGACTGCTAATGGCTGTTGGTCACGACTACTACAAAAAAGTGAAGATGAATCTTCCTATTTCACATGGAGGAGTGTGCATCTTTATGTTGGGTGTTCTTCTGTCGTGCGACCCGGTGGCTTATGTGCGACCTGTGGCCCACGCCTCCTATTTGTTCAGGGCGGGCGGCGTGAACTCTGATTCGATCCGGGTATTCAATCCCGCCGCTGAGATGCTCAGTTGACTCCTTAACCTTGATAGGAAGATGGCTTATTCAAAAATTCGTGCATAAGGCTAAGGAACTTTGGATGAACTAATGCGAATGGGTGTAAGCCTCGCTGCTCGGAAACACCCAGTGCTGACCACACTGAGAGACACGAAAGCGCAGGTAATGCCAGTTGGCGAAGTGGCGTTAAGCATCCCTAGCGGTACGCAAAGAGAGGTCGTGATGATATCATCTACGTCCGTACCGCTCCTCGTGGAGTAGATCCCGCATCCAACCAACTTTTTTTTACCAGGGAACGGGAGAATTCCCACTACCGCTGGCAGGCCAGCCGGGCCGTGAGCGCGGTGGGAACGGGCTTCCCAAAAGCCAGCCCCGGCCGGGTCAGCATAGAATGAAGGGGACGGCCCTAATGTTGTGTTGGCAAAGAAGCGGGTTGCGGGCGGATAAAAGCGGACGTGGGGACTCGGGTCGGAGCGCAGTGTAACTAAGAGAGCCATTCCATTTAGGGCGAGACAGAATGGGCGGGCACGAGCGGTCTGGTGTCCGAGCCGATTGGTCAGACGACGACTACTGCACTTATTAGATTAATATTAGCCGCCTATCCCGGAATAGACTGGGATGGAATAGAAAGAACGCGAAGCGCTATAGGGTCGGTTTGTTTTTGGGGTGGGGAATAAGCTTGCTTCTTCACAAGCTTATCCCGCCCGTTTCCTGTCCGTCCCGACCAGCAGCAGCTGGGTCTCCCCATCTCTCCTCAACTTCCCCCGGTCTTCGGCCCGAGCTGTATGAGGCAGAAACTCGTCCCACGTACGGTTCGGAGGCCGAGCCCCACCCCAGCAATAATGGTGCGGCTTAGGTCAACTAATACGAATAAGATAGAGTTCACTCAACGATTGCCTTTGGGTCCCGAACTCCATATGGGGAAGGAACGTTGTTGTTTGCGAGGTCTCGATCATTTACATGGACCCACTTCTCATTCCATTTGTGGGAATTTGATGATTTATAAATCGTCCCCAACGAGCGATCGGTTCATGTTTGAGCATGATGAATCACTTCGTGCCGACCTCTTGCCCATAAACTTTCCCCCCTCATATGAGAATGGAAAACTGGAGCATTTTCTGCATCGGTGGATGAAGAATCACGAACATAAGAATTTCTGGTTTACCATGTTCCCAGAAAAAGATACTTTTTTCCATTCGAGAAAGGACGAGCACGACTGAAGTGGCTATACATACAAATCCATTTACGGATCTATATGCTCCGATTGGAACTGGAAGTTCCAGAACTGGCGGCTGGTATACCACCATAATGAAATTGCCTTTTATTTTAGTATTCGGATAGGATTTCTGTTGGCTTCATCGGGAGGCTCGCGTAGTTTGTTACGTCAGCTCCAAAAGGATAAGTTGCATTGGAATCGAGAAAGTTCCGTTCCGTTCATAATTGCGTAAAAGTCGTCAAAATAGTGGCTGCGGCGCGTCGAGGTATAAAAGTGTCTTGTCTTCCTTACAGATGAAAGTGGCCGTGAGCCTTAGCTAACTGTATATACGAACCGATCCGACGGATATATAAGCCGTAGGGTTCACAAGAATAGGACCTATAAGCCCGGGTGCAAGGATTTGAGTTCCCCTAAAAATATATCAAAATATATATATATATATATTTATATAAATATATATATATTTATATATTTTTTGATTTATGTAGAGTACACATCTAACGGTTCGCTCGACTCACTTAAGTTGTCGTTTTGTCAAACATCAGGTGGCGCATATCCCAAACCGAGCCGGCTAGTCAACACCGGTACTACAACAGGCTGGGGAACACCTTGCCTTATCTCAGTAGGCTACCCAACCCACGGCCGTGAGAATGAATATTTCGCATTGTTCGACTGGATAGCGATATTCTCCATGTGTTGAGGGAAAGGCATCTTCACGAACGGGAGGTTCGGGATGGGGATGTGGATAAAGCCGGCAGAATGAAATGTTGGCCCTTCACTTGCCTTAGGTGGTGGGATAAGAGATGGAGACTGGAAAAGGCTTCCCGGATGGGAAGAAAGACTGAGGGATAGACGATGAGGTTCCCTCTTCTCCAACTTATTGTCTACCCCTCCCTCCGGTATCCGCTGCCCGACCTTTATTGTTCGTTCGCTCCTGACCGGTGTCCCCTCCCGGATGGTCGAGTTCACAAATGACCTTGCTTCAGTCTGACTGAGCCGGTGAGGGAAATCCCGGCAAAAACGGTAAATCAAACCGGCTCAACGGGTTCAAAGGGCTTGTCCTTCCGGCCCGCAACAAACACTCGCTCGGAAAAGGGCTGGCTAGTTCTGTCATCCGAGCTCGAAAGCGTTTGTGTGGATTTGAAAGCGCACGTGAGGCAATTCCGTGTCGTTAGGGCTTAAAAGGGGCACCAGAGCTTGTCATAACTCGCGCATGCAGCTATCTATAGTGTGTTCTCGTGTTGCGATGAGCTCTCCCCTCGACCGGGAAGGAGCGGGAGAAGAAAGTCGATCGAAGTGCCCCCCCTCACCTATAAAGAAGGTGTCCGAGCGAAACGGCTTAAATAGCTACCGAAGGAACTAGTTGCTTTCGCTGCAGGGACTAGCAACCCTCCTAGCTGCCTGAAGACTAGCTGCCTAACTAGAAGCAAGGACTAACCGCTTTTACAAGTTGCTTTTTTCAGGGGCTAGAAAGACATACTCCCGGAAAAGCTCGGCTCGCAGGAGGCTCTCTAAGGAACAAAATCGCCAGCCCCCTAGACTAGAAAGAAGGGCGACCCGGTCTCCGCAAGTCGTAAAGGTCAAGTTGGTGACCAACCGAAGTCGTAAAACGAATGGTACGGAGGTAGCAAAATTCCTGGGGAAGAAATAGACATGTCGTGCGCCCTATGAAGGACGGACCGGAAAGGCGGGCGAGACAGAATGGGCGGGCACTACTAACAAAGCCAAGCCTTTTCCGCGAGACTGCTTACATAGTTTTAGGTTTCCTTATATATTCTATTTTATTAGCCCAGTCATGAACCACCCTGGTTGGAGCCATGGTCTACCCAGCAGTGCTTCATATCCTCCTTGCTCTTTGTCTAAGATTGGACTAAAGGTACCGGCACCCTGGCGGCATTGCATCCTTTTTGTTTTTTTCTTTTGGCTAATAAGCCCTTAGGTTGTACGCCAGCCATACGTAGCTTGAACTGTGATGGCCACAATGCTTAGCTATTGCCGATTCCCAAGACGCCTTTGGTTAAATGTTCACACCTGATCCACCGTCTGCACTTCCTACAGAAACTCCCGGAAATGGAAACAGGAAAACAGGAATTGTCACCTCCCGGTCTGCTGTAGTCAGCCTCACGGTGTGCCTGACTGGCGAGTCTGCCGTCTCCACGGCTTCCCTTTTGCGGGCTGCTCCTCATCAAGGCCTTCGAGTGCCGATCTTCGCTTGGGCCGGCTCCGAGGCTCTACCCTGGCTTTTCATTGGTTCCTCCTTTTCGTATCGCGCGCGCATCTTCAAGCAATCGGGGAGGCGCCGAGTACATAGACGAGGCGGTCCCGGGAATGATAAACATTACCTCGTGCTCTGGAACTCCAACACTTCGGTTGAATAATTAAGGTGCAATCTTTTGAAACCGTAGCGTAGGCGAAACCTGGCAGCCCGCCAAGAGTTTAACGTTCTCCGGTCCTGGAAGGAAACCCTACTTTCCTTCCTTCCCCGTTCGTCACCGGGGTGATGCCTAATGCCTAATCAATGCTTCACGGCCACCGTGCGATGCTGCACGCTTTGTCGCTTCGCTCGAGCAGAGAGGATCAAATCCGTTCGAAAAAGACTTTTCGATCGGTTGGTCGCATTGCAAGAAAAGTCGCGCTTAAAGAAAGCTCCTACCGCGCCAGAGATGAGATCACTTTCAAGGAAAGAGATAACTTGAAAGACTTTCCAGCGCCCTTGGGAATACTACTGTAGAGAAGCAACGTGGGGGGTAAGACTAACCTGCGGGCAGTCCGTACTTTTTAGTAGGCCAACCTAAGACTTGCACCGTGGTAACTCCGAGAACCACACTTCTCACTTACTCAATCACACCTCCTTTCATCACCCGGAATCCTATCGCTTCTGACCAGGCGGATATTCCTTAGAAGGAGGTGACCTGCACCAAGGCCAATGAGGAACCTCACAGGCATAGCCTCTCACTAAACAGACCTTTCTGAGCAGCTTTCACTCTCATAGCAAAGCAAGAAGCAATGCTTATCATACGTCATTCTTAAGATAAGGAAGGGGGTCGGATACTTATATATTCTATGTTTATTCATTGGCTTTAGCTTCAGATCAATAGGAATCGAAGCTATGTGATCGATCGAGCTACCCAGGCAGGCAGAGAATTCTTTAGTTAAGCTTGTCGGCAGGCAGGAACTTAATAAATAATGTGCTTCACGACCAAAATCATGTGATCCGGCTCTAAGGTCTCGGCTTAATCACCAGGAATGCCACCCTAAACAGCGAACCTTACCTTGTGTGAGCGATTTCACTTGCTTGCTAGAATAGAAGCACGAGCGGACCGCTTCCTCCAGTTAGGATGCTGTTACTGCAGGGCAGGGTGAAGGGGAGGGCCAGGACTCAGCGAAAAGAGTTGTTCTCGCTTGCCTTCAGCCAGCTTCAGACTTTAGTGGAAATTCATTCCCGTCTCGGATCTTAATCCTTAGGATTCATTCGGAGGATCCGGTGAAGCCTTTTAGCAGGGAATAATTCTAATTGAATTCCATAATCATCTGAATCATCATCTGCTATTTCTTCGTATGCTTTTTTTGTTTTAGCAGAATCGGATTTGCTTCGAAGCTCTCTCTATCTAAGGAAAGAGCAAAGAAACAAAGCTATAGCACACTCCTCCTCAACAAGTGCTAGCGCATAGCGCGATGCTAGGATTGCGCTTGCTGCAAAGGAAGGTAACCGTAACTGTATCGTCTCCTACTAAGACCTAGCCTAGCCACCGCCTTCTGTTATCTTCCCTTTCCGTATCCATCCTAGGGTAAGAAGAAGCAGAAGAGAAAGCCCTTGATCCGAGAAAGAAGGCTTTTTAAAATCAACCACCCGGGAATGAAGGTAGGGCAGAGGCATTCGAAGAAGCTGTTTTTCAGACGCAGAAAACAGAAGATAGCACTGGAGAATCGGCAACCCTAGAATATAGGTTTGCCAGAAAGACCGATTAGCCAAGAGTTCACCCCCTTGTCTTTTCGGCGGATCAGCTACGAAACCATATTTGTTTCCGGATAGGTCTTTATTAGGCTGATTCCTGGTGAATGAGCCGGGTGATTCCCTTGCCCTTGACAAAAGCACAAGTTGTAACGAGTCTTTCAACTCATGATATGCTTTCTAATATACGCTATTATGAGTTGAGTGAAGGGCT
The DNA here is from genome assembly GCA_000441515.1 of Elaeis oleifera. Classification (NCBI taxonomy): domain Eukaryota; kingdom Viridiplantae; phylum Streptophyta; class Magnoliopsida; order Arecales; family Arecaceae; genus Elaeis; species Elaeis oleifera. The sequence goes on from KE505732.1 coordinate 135,800, forward strand.
TTGGTTGGGTCTAGAGAGAGTGAGTGTGATTTTCACACTGAATCATTCAATTCGAAAGGGGTTGACAGAGTTCCAACAAAATAAATAGCGAAATAGAAGTTCCGTTCCGCTCGTTGTGGCCTTGACACAGCGTTAAAGGGAGATGGGGTATAGAACCGGAATAAAGGACTAGAAGAAAGGCGTAATCCTCCACAGAATAGAAATTAAGAGAAAGAAAGCATCCACATCAACTCTTTCAGATGAATAAGATGCCAATGAAGCATCTGTAGAAGTATAAGGAGAGTATGGAAATGTTTCCGATATACGAGTGGTTTGGTTACATAATAAGAAAACATGATGATAAGTCCGTCCAACCTATTTACTTGGAAGTAGAACGAGATGATCCATTGAGGGGAGGGCGGTGGGAAGGAGGGAACAGTAGAGGCGCTACTTTGACAACGCTGTTTTCTTGCAATGCTGCAAAGGCTTTTTCGGGAATCTCCCCTCCACTCACAAATCAAATCATCCATAAGATCGAGATCGAGGAGCGGATTCAACAATTGCAACTTCTAACTTCAAACTCTACTGTGGCCCGCCCTAGTAGCTTTTTTTCTTCTTCTTTGTTGGCTGAGTTAGCAGAGAAGGGGAAAGCAGGCAGTAGTGGGAATCAAGAAAACCACCCTCTGGCAAAGCCTAATTATTTAGGTAGAAAAGGAAGATTCGCTGGAACCCGAGAGCTAGCAAGAGAATAGAAAGAATTCCATGTTGGCACGCTCCCTCGCTGCCCTACTGGCTCTTCCTTATTTTTCCGTGCTCTTGGACTCTGTTCACACTGAAGGTACGGCTCCGAACTGATGGGCTAAAAAGCCAGGCAAGCAAATATCAGAATATCGCCACTTATGAACATGGCATCCGATGAGTCAAGGTTCGAGGAAAAGAGCCCTTATATCCTTTGGCTCAATCTATCTTTCGGTAACACCCCCTGGTGGTAAGAGTTGAGCAGAGGTCGCCCTCAATCACTTACTCGGTAAATTAGCTAGCAAGAGGCCCATCCTCAGGAATTTTCTAACCGAGCTAAACCATTAGAATGCCACTAAACGACAAGAATAGTCTATTTGAACTGGGCACATGCATCACACATAAGGAAGACGTCAGTTTAGTCGAGAGCTCTGGATTTTCGAATCATAGATAGATCTTCACGAGAACAATCTTTTCCGTCATCAAACTTCTTCTGTGCAAAATAAGGATTAGCTATTCGCAATGTGAGACTGTAAATGACTTTGTTAAACACTGTACTACCTTCGTACCTTTCAAGTTGAACATCAGGCGAAGAGTAGCCCATCGGCTCTTAACTAGACTGACTTTGGGACCGGCCTCCGGTGGTCACTCCAAAAATAGGGGGGTCGGTAGCTAGCCAAAGGATGAATAGCGAGACTTCAAGACTCGGTCCTTATGTCCGTCTTTCGATCAAGCCAATCCTTTCTTCCTTTTTGTCGAGCGAGTTCTGCTGCCCTTTCTCATTCTGCTATGGAGTCAATCTAGTTAATCGATGATTCAACAGAATGATTCCAGAATGTTTAAATACATATAGGAAGAATTGGGAAGGAGGGCGGTGGGTGGAACGGTGGATAGAAAGGGTAAAGTAGTATGGGCGGGTAAGATTCCGTTCTGGCTGGTTGACGAAGGTCGCCTGTCCGGGCAGATCTTTTTGGTCATTTGAAACACTCCCTTATGTAAGGGGAAGGCCAGCCCCAATCCCACTGGATAATGAGTGATGGGGGCACTTCCACAGACGAATGAGCTCTCTTTATTACACTTTGAGTAGCTATCAAGCCCTCCCTACTGGTGGATGACGTTCACCTTGACAACTCAACGAACTATCCGCCTCTCCTTATCAGTTGGCATTCACTATTGATAGCCTCGCCGAAAGACTCGCCTTTGGTTTGGTGGAATGCCTTTCTCGCTTTTTTTGGTAGTTCTGTTCATCTTTTCGTCTGCATGCATGGGCATAAAGAGAGCCTGTAAGTACGCATATAGCACCAGAAAACTAGAAAAGTTTCAGTAGGAATAGCATCTGATCGGAAAATCAAAAGATAAGTAGTCAAAGTAGGACGTCAAGCTCGGCTCGTACAGTATCAAACTGATAGGAAGTGAAGCTCGACCAGAGTAGGTGAAAACTAAGGCTTTACGTGATAGGGCGTTCAAGGCTTTCAGGCTCTACAGGAGAGGACGTGAAAATGAAACCTATAAGGTAGAGATGGGAGAGTCAGTTTACTTGCTCGGAACCAGGATAGGTAGTGAAAGGCGGGACTGAAAAGCGCCTACGCCTAGGGGTCAGAGGCGAGTTGACAGACAAAAGCTTTGATGAAGGTAGCTTACCTTTTGAGGAGGAAGCTAGATAGGAGTTAGGAGTTTACCTTTTATCGGTAGTCCTTGAATCATATGGCCTTTCCTTGTTGTTAAGTATCTATTATACTTTTCTCTGAGTGAATAGAGTTTCTAGAGGGCCAGCGAGTAAGTAGTTTACCTGTAAGCTGTAGTTCTGGAACTTGTAGTTGTAGGAAGTTTTCCAGCAGTAAGGTATAGTTTGTAAGGTAGGAAGTCGAGTTAACCAGCCTGTTTGATGAGTTATCAATGTTAGGATAGTTGGATTACAGGTAGTAGCAGTCGGTACGTTAATACGTACCTCAATCTAGCTCTCTCTGGTAGAGAGCAGTAAGGTGGGAAGGGAACTTGTTACATACTTTCCATGAGAGGAGAGCTAGAGCTAAAGGTGGGTTTTAAGCTCTTTTTTCTTTCTGCAGTAGGCCTTTAATTTAAGTAGTACCTATTTGATAAGGTAGGGTAGGACTCTTTCTAGAAGGCAAGTGAGGTAATGCATCTTACAAAAATCTCTTTATCTTTGCTCTCCTACCAGCCTTTCCATTAGCGAGTCATGCTTGCAAGCCAGCAGTTTCTCTTCGAATCAGTTTTTAGTTGATTGAGTTGCGGTTGACAGCAGTTGTTGTTGAGTGGGACCGGGACCTGTAAACTCCCCGGAAAGGCCAGAAGCCGGGTTGGGTTTGATTCTCTTCTTAAAGTATATCCTTTACTCCTCAAGGCAAGTTCGTAAGCAGTATTCTAGTCTACATTAGGGAAGTTGTCAAGCTAGTCAGCTAGTGATGTTAGCCTCCTTCGGACCCTTTAAACCTGTTCCCTTTCTAGCCTCCCCATCAAGACCTTCCTCCCCATGAATCTCCGAATCTCCCAGCCAGTCTGAAAGCTCGTCTTGAAGCAACGAGTTCCATAAACGAGCTATATACTTTACGCGAGTATAAGAGACAGCAGGTGAGTTTCTCGGTTCAAGAAGCCTAAGAAAATCCCTAAGTAATGGGAAGAAGAAGGGGCAGTGTACGGGCAAGCATCAGTTCTTGTGCGGGCTAGCCTATTCCCATTGCGAATAAAGTCCTTCCTCGACAGAACGTTATCACGCAAACCAGTTTCAGTGCCAGTAGCCCTTTACTTTAGCGAGTTCCCCGAAGTCCGATCTGATTCAATTCCACTTCATTTCTACAAGTAGAATACCGGGATAGTCAGGTAGCCTCCGATCCATTCTCTTCGCGTAAGTTATTAGGCTTCCTGCAAGGAAGTGAGAAAGATATAGTTAAAGCGCCAGTCCAATACGGCAAGCTTTTTTGAGGTTTGTTTTGATGCAATTGAAATAATTGAAGTTGAGCCTATGATATTCCGAAAGTGTCCCACACATGGCATGGAATACCTAAAGCATTCTGATCCTACTTACGCTGCTACAATTGCTTTAGCGCGAACAGCAGTCGGGTCAGTCAGTTCGGAAAATAGTTCATGCTTGACTATGTTCGGCCTAAAGAAGTATCCGTGCTGCTCCAGATCAAGAATTGGGGAGTTTCTACACCAATAATAAGATTTAACAGATGCTTTAAGTTCAAAAGGTGCTTAATGAGGGCTATTCATTATTTCGACTACAAAAAATATGCATTAAAACAAAAATCTCCCCCCTAGGGAAAAAGCTCAGCGAAGGTCCGCTGCCGATGGGGTTCCAACCAAGGAGGATAAGTTTAGCCTCAATCGAAATATCTTTATAGCCTTAAGTTGGCTTACTTAATTCCTTTGAGCTTCCCCTTAGTTTTCCAGTAAGCTAGTACGGGCGCAGGTCTAGTTAACGTTCAAGCAGAATCCCCATCAGACTATCGTTTGTTGGTTGGGATGGGATCTTAGGAGAGAAAGGAAAGCCCAGAACAAAGTGAGCCTACGGGAGGGTGTAAAAATGCCTCAAGCCTGTGAAGCAAGTTCTAAAGAAAGTTTGAAAGCTCACTGCGGAAAGGGTTTTGACCAGCTAGTCAGATTGCCCCATTACGGGTGTGTTACGCCAGAAAGTTCCTCAAGCCTGTGCCCGATAGCAAGGTATGATTCAAGACGATTTGAAAATAGGAATGAATTAAGTAAGACAGCCTCAGTCCTGTTATTTGAGTCCTTTGCTAGTTCCATAACAAGGGGTAAACAACACCTTAAGTGTGGTATGATGAAATCCTCTTTATTTAAGTAGCAAGCCAAGCCAGCTCAAGTGCGAGAGTCCCTAACGCCATAAGCTCGTATCCAGTCTGATTGTTGCGATCCAATGGCCGAAATAAAGTATTAAAAGGGCGTCTTTGATGATGCCTTTTTCTCCTATCCTATATAAGGGAGCAGAAGGGCAGGTTATTAGCGCTTTTTTTCGAAGGTAGATGCGAGAGTAGAGCTTGGGTTATGGGCGCTATTGGGTAGGCGTAAAGTTCACGTTTCCAGATGCCTTATAAATTGTGTTAGTGTTAGAAACCCCATTGGAAGGTGTGATAGCCTGGAATGGGAGGCCAGTGATCAAGCCCGAAACGTAAGTATCCGAAAAAGTTCTTGCTATCTTCCCTTAAATGAAAAGTTAGTGGATCGATAAAGCTCCGAAAAAAAGAGTTCCTACTGACCTTTATCCTTCTCTGACAGAAGAAGACAAAAGAAAGGTATGACATTGCAGCTTGTCTGGTAGTCTTTCCCCGCTATAAACAGTGGGGACCTCTGCAAGTGAGTTATTACGCCATCTAGTCAGCTAGATTCGTAGTGTCCCCTATTGATGGTCTTCAAGGAAAGTATACCAGTCTCAGCACACGTTCAAGTGAGAGTTTCAAAGGAAAGCAATTGGTTGGGTCGATGAAATTTAGGTAAAGGCGCGATAGCCAGGGGTTTCTAATTTCTAATTTATATTTCTATTTTTTCTTTACTCATCCGAATCGGTTGAAAGCAGTAGATCAGTTATTTCCTTTATTCCAGCTCTCCTTGTTGTCGAGGTCGAGTAACTTCCTCCCTATCCCTATAGTCTTCATTATAGTTTCAACCCTTCGGTTAAAATATTCTCTATATCATTTTCGAAAAGTGACCGAAGGGTTGATTTCGAAAATGAACATATATTTTATAACTAAAGCGAAAAGTGACCGAAGAAGAGCTAGTAGATAGAGTTCGGGGATGACAGCGACGAGCCAGAAAAACGCAATGCTCCTCGATACTTTGGAACCCCCCGGGTGGGATTTGGGCGGATGCCCCGCTGGGGTATTATCGGGAGGGTGGGCGAGAACAATCCAGTGGGCCGGTTTCCTTGCGGATTCTTGCGGTGTCCATTGTTGCCTCCCCTGCCTCCTGAACCCTTTAATTGTAGTCTGAGCGGCGGTTGCATAGGCTTGTAATCCTTCTATTTCATTAATGAAAGCATTGTTTTTACAGTTCCATATCTGAGTGTGTTGCCTTGCCTTTTCTTGTGCCTTTTGTTCGTTTTGCCTTGCTTGCGGCTTCGGTTTTCCACCGTTGGCACGCGTTGGCTGGCTCCTTTGTGCAGGTGACATTGGGGCGCCGCACGGGCTTGGTCTAGCGAAAGGTTGAGCCCGTGACAAAGTGGTATCAGAGCAGGCACGACCGAGGGACACCGGCGCAACACAGATGGGACGCAAGAACGGTGGGAGACGAGCGGGATGGTGCAAGAGGAGGCAACGGTTGCCGCCTCGGTCCCGATGGAAGGACAGGCCGACATTGAGAAGCCGCGAAGCCACAAAGAACGGATCTCTGCGGTGGAGGTGCAGTTGTCCCAGATCGACGAGAGCATGGTGCATCTATTCTCGTTGGGTGATCGTGTTGCCAACCTTGAGCTGAGTCAGGAACAGCTCGTAGAGACGGTGGACAATCTGGGCGACAACACTCAAGAGTCCGTCAAGCACCTGCAGGAGCAATTGAATGACTTGGCCGCTAGAGTTGCAGTCCTAACCCGGGCAGTTGGTGCCATGCCAACCCAAACCCTGGGGAAGGTGGGGCAGGCCGAATGCGAGCACCAGAGCCTCGAAGTTACGGTGGAGCTCGTGATGCGAAGGAGTTGGAGAACTTCTTGTTTGACATCGAGCAGTACTTCCGGGTGGTGCGGCCTGACTCAGAGGACACCAAGGTCATCTTGGCTACCATGTACTTGACCGGAGATGCCAAATTGTGGTGGCGGACCCGGTACGAAGACATCCAAGCAGGTCGATGCATCATTGCCAGCTGGGAGGACTTGAAGAGGGAGATTAAGGCCCAGTTTTTGCCAGAGAATGTGGAGTTCATTGCCCGGCGGAACTTGAGGCGTCTCCAACAAACTGGGACCGTCCGAGAATATGTGAAGCAGTTCTCGGCACTGATGTTGGACATTCGGGACATGTCCGAGAAAGACAAGCTGTTCTACTTTCTGGAGGGCTTGAAGCCATGGGCCCAGCAGGAATTGCAGCGGAGGGGCGTCACAGACTTGGCATCTGCTCAAGCCGCAGCCGAGCGCTTGACAGACTATCTCCCCTCCGACCACCAGAAGAAGAAGCCCACTCTGAGCACCTCCAGGACTCAGAAGCTGTCAAAGGGAAGAGTGTTGTGAACGAGAAGAAGAAAGACTCCAAGACTAAGGGGTCAGAGCTAGCAAGAACCCCAAAGTCTGGGTGCTTTCTATGCGGAGGGCCGCACATGGTGAAGAACTGTCCCCAGAAACAAGCTCTCAATGCCCTGCAAGCTAGTGTGCAGAAGAGCCAGACCAACCATGATGACGACAGCAGCGACGATGAGGAGGAGCAGGTTGAGGGCCCTCGCATGGGTGCCCTTAGGCTGCTAAATGCCATCAAGGGTCAAGTGGGGAGCAGTCCAATCCATCTTCTGAACCAACGAGTTAATCGGTACATAATGTAATCGATTCATCGGCTCAGCCTCGCTCCCAAAAGCAAAAGATTCCACTTGAGCTATTCTCGTTCTAACGACAGAAGCTGATTCAAGCATTCGTTCAGAGTCGACTTCCTTTATCGACACGACAGCAAGAGCAGAGCAGGGAAGGAGCTGTGAGGTATTACCTGTTGGTTGAGGAAGAGAAGTAGACAAATCCGATGCTAGTCTTTTCGCCTTTGCTTCTGCCACTTGTCTTGGCACAGATGTTCTCGAATAAACTGTTTGCGCCTTTTTCGCTGTTAAGGATATTTTTTTTCTTTTAACAGGTGCCTAGCGCTTTCAAAAGAAAGTAAGTAAAGGAGGTAAAGGCATTCTTTCGCTTTCCCTGGCCCTTATATAGTGTTAAACCCTGCCCTACTAGGACATTAAATTAACAATTTCATTTCCTTGCCTTCCCCATGGGCAAGATGTATCAATTCCACACTTCCCTTCCCCAGCTTGAAGAGGATTATGTCCGAACTGATTTCCGACTCTAAAGCATACTACTATTTCCAAAGGCCGACAAGGAGGAAGCGGGGATGGCACAAGTGAATCCGATGTGGGACTTCTGCCTTTCTTTTCGGATCAAAGAGAAGAGAAAATGGCAAGTGCTATCGAATTCGAAGCTGTTAGCATGTTAGCGCACTTTCCTGTGTGACTGGGACTTCATGCTTAGCAAGTCGGATGCTTCCTAATCTTATATAGGATAGGACCAGTTTTCCACTTAAGCCGCCAATGCTAGTAAGACTTTCATTAGAATCCGATTTTCGGCATCAAAGAGCACGTGGGACAGGTGAGGGAAGGATTGCTGCTAGAGTCGAAACTAGGGCTTGTGCAATTGAATCAGAAAAGGCTGCACATGTAAGATAAGAATGGAAGGAGACAGCCAAAGCAGGGATTGATTGCCCAATTCCAAAACCACTAGGCAGGGACTTTCCCTAAGCCATTTTCAGTAGACAGACAGGGAAAGGAAAAAAGCATTCTTCTCAAGATGAGAGCAAGCATTAGATGAAGCCGAGTTTGTCCATCTCGCATATTCGAGAACAAATAGCCTTCGGATTGTGAAAAGGAATTGAGTCGACTGCCCAGATGTTCGCAAGAGGCAAGAGATGGCCCCTGCTCTTCTTTAGGAGTAGCACGTAGCACTATGACTTTCATTTGAGGAAGAATAGGTGGCAAAAATGCCTTTCTTTCGAGAAAAAGAATAGTAAGGCAAGTAACTGATTGCACTAAGACTTAATGCCCGAGGACATAGTAATAGAATAGGAAATTGCCCCTTCTCAGACTAGTTCAAAACTAAGAGGACAGCTTTCAAAGCAAGAAGCAAGTGGAAGAATGGCTTGTTACAGTGAATCAGAAAAGGAAGAATGCACAGTTAGAAGGACAACTAATTGAGTCTTGGGTCTCCCACGTATGGGTGGCAGGTATCAGTCACTAGGCACATAGGTAAAGGTTTCAAACCGTTAGCAAGGCTACGAACCTTCTCGAAGGCTTATAGAAGAGTGCTTGCTTCTCAGATCAATAGTATAAAGATACCCACGCACAGAAGGAGCCGCTAGAGAATAGGGTGTGGGGGAATGCGCTCTCATGTTATATGCCCTCTTGCTGCGACGAATGGAATGCCTTGTTCTCTTAGGCCAAATAGGCAAGAGATCTAATCAACGGAGTAAAGCTAGGAATTGATGCCAAGAATCAGACATGGGACAGACACAGATTAGCGGAATAAAGGCTTCGGGATAAACCCTGTTTGCGCACGAATGGCTTGTTTGCAGGAATTGGTAGAAGATATCCACGTGCAGAGACTGTTAGGGAGGTTTGGATTGCAGCTAGCTAGGGATTGGGGTAGGGGATAAAGGCATCTAATGCAATGAAGAAGACAATGCGCAAAGGACTGCTTTCGATTCTTTCTTGTCTATCGGATTCTGTTGAGAAGAAGGGACAACCATCCGACCCGAAGCCTTTCTCCTAACCAAGTAATAGAGCTCTACTAACGGAAGTAGCGTAGAGAGGATTTGGCTAACTCAATTGATAAGGAAAGGGTATCGGTATCGTAAGGGTCGTAGCGGAGATGCAAGATCTTTGTAATGAATTTAGAAGAGTGCGATTCTCCCCTGGTATTCTAGTAGAGTCGGCTTTCCACAAACCAACCACAAAGCGAATCTTCGTAAATAAAGGCAGGATCGATGGAATGAATAGATCTGTAAGAGCCGAGGCTGGGAGTAAGGCTTTTTAAGAGTTGGTGATGTACTTGCTTCTGCTCTTTAGATAGTGGTCCGAGGTCGAGTGTAACTAGCTCAATTTCCAACGAATGGAATACGTGAACGAGTTCGATCCGCTATAAGTAAGCCGGAAGCTTTACTTAGACGTTCCGGAACGGAAGGACTTATAACCCGAGGTAAGAAGAGTGACAAGTAACAGGATGAAATGACTCAATTGATAACGGGGGGAGCTTCATACTTCACAGGATAGGTAGGAAGAAGCTCAACTTCAAAGTTCCGGTACTTAGTTTCTCGAGTGACACGTTACGGTAGAGCAAGGTTTAGAAAGGGCTACGTTGTAGAAGCGAAAGGCAGAAGAAAGTCTTCGTTGCTACCATTTATCCCGGGAAATGGAAACTTGCACTTTTGAAATGGGGACCAACGGGAGATGCTGTATAGGATACCTAGTGGAATTTCATATATAAGATCAAAAGACAAGATAGAGTTCCGCTCCCTGCTATTCTAGTACAGTTGGCTTGACACCTTATCTTAAAGATGAAAGTCGAAGTTCTTGAGGCTTGACGGTAGCTCGGCTAGACTAATAATCAGGGGATCGATCTAATTGAGCGAGACTTACAAGATATTGATATTGATTCAAGTAAAAGTGATTGATGGATTTCCCTACCAGCTATGCTTACTTAATCTCTTTATAGAAGGAACTAGCGATGTGAGACCAACTCCAGCTCTAGGGGAAATGTCTTTAACTGCAAGGTAGGAGTGAGAACGATAGGGTGCCTTTGGGGCGTAGCGGAAGACCAAGCCAATCTCGAAATCTCTATCCTTCGGTCACTTTTCGTTAGTTAGGTTCAACAGTCGGTCAAAAATCTCCTCTTCCTTCCCTTTTTCAGGCTTTTCATTTGAGTTTCTAGCCATGGATCCAGTTTCAATATGAAATAAAAGCACGCCTGGGCCTGGGGTAAGCCCCTCCAGAGTAAGGCCAGTCGTAATAGAATACCTTCTACCGGAAAGAGTGAGTTCCAGAAATCGAGTTGAGGAGGAGTACTTTATAGGTTGTAGCAGTATCAATTGTAAGAATAACACAGGGGTAGGCCTATACAGTCTCTCTTGTCCCGGAGGCCATGTTCGGTTTCGACAAAATCTTTTCCATCATGTTTCAGTGCTTATGCCTGCGATCCTGTGCCAGTAGTCTATTATGCCTAAGGAGTAGATGGAGTATCTATACAGAAGCGTCCTTTCTTTTCCTCTTACACAAAGAAAGGGCTTAGTGCAGTCCTGTTCCTAGCCAGTGTTAAGTGCTTTTATAAGAGCAGTCCTACTTTCAGAGCCAGTGCGAGTTCCCTTTCAGCTCTCTCTTTTCAGCCAGAGGTTTCGAAGTCCCTCTTTCTATCTTTCCAGTTATTTCGTACCTAGTGGAATATATGGATAATCCCCAAAAGCAATAAATGAAGAATGGGAGTTGTATAAAAAGGGCCGTTACTTGTTGAAGTGCTTATGTCTTATCCTTCACTGGAGAGATTGAATTTTCTTTATTACCTGCCTGAAAGTGTGGGGCTACTATGAAAAAAAAAGGCTATCTTCCCAATAGGCTGTGGGGGAATACTCTATTGGGCTTTCCCTGTTTTGAGGACTTCTATCATCATATGGTTGTTGAAATACCTTCATTTAATTCTCTGCTAGGTCTAACGATGACGATGAGAGAGAGTACACCCGAAGTATACGAGCAAATAGTCATTTTCCCACTTTATTTTGGAAAGTTTGATCCTCCCCCTAGTGTAAGAAAATGGATTTTCTGAGGGGGTCTGAGTATCCAATTCCCTTCGAGTTCCTTTTTTTGAGGAAAAGCAAGTTCCCAGGCAGCTTCACTATACGCTACTTGCAGCTAATGGGAATTTCCCTCTTCATGCTGAACTATAATCTAGCGACTTACAGCCTGCCTCGTGGGAATTCTGTTCCATCTCGTAAACCAGAAAAGCCCCTACAGTTCTGGTATCTAGTCTTTCTGCTTGCGATTCAAGAAATCATAAACCTCACCAGTTGGAGTTGCTTCGGAATTCCCTGAGGTTTGAGTAGCCGTTTGAGTTTCGAGTCATGCACTTCTAAGCGATCCAGACGGGGACAGCGCATATATGAATTCTACTAGCTCAGTTCCTCCAGTTTCAGGTAAGTCTCTG
>KE505732.1:152848-166164 GCA_000441515.1 Elaeis oleifera
CCCGGTGAAGACTCACCTTTTCTCGAGGAAGGAAAGAGGCAGCTGTCATCCAAATAGTGGATTCAGTGAGTCGGAATGGTCAAGCAAGAGAGATTGATTCCATGTGAGATCTCAAGAACGAGTGGAAAGTCAAGCGCATTGGTTCCAGTTCCAGTAGAGCAAAGAGTGGGTGGATTGAACAATGGAAGTCGAAGTAGTCCAAAGGTGAGTCTGCCAGTCCAGAGTTTGGTCAACCGATCAGCCAAACCTTTTGAGTTGTCAGTCGATTCGAAAGCGTGCCACTAATAAGCTCACTTTAGCGCCCTTTCGGATGGCCAGTTCTGAATCAGAGTGGCTAGCGCGGTAGACTGTTTTTTTCGGTACTCTTTTTTTTTATAGCGCTTGGATTTCTCGACTATAGAGATCTCGAGATATAAGTAGTTCTTTGGCTTGCTTCAGCCGAGAAGGATCCGACTAACGGGGGAGAAGGAGGGTGAGTCAAGGCCTCTTTGTCTACAAGTCGAGTTTGATCGATTTGATTATTTTATATCGGATACTTCTGACCTTAAAAACGTAGATTCTTGTGCCTTTTGACTCTGACGCTTTGCCATTTACTGGATTTCTTGTTCTAGTACCAATAGGTGATGACTAGTGCACTAACCGACTCTTGATTACCGTTTTTTGCTTACTCTTTTTTGGCCTGGAAGAGCGAACGATCCACCTGGACAACTAAACTGAGACAAGCCCAATCTTTACGTTAGCCTGAAGCCAATAGAGTAAGCGAATAAGAGATAGCCTAGTTCCTGATGGTAACAGGTTTTATCCTATAGTACCGGACTCGCCGTATTAAAACCTGTTTTCCTATTGTTTTTGGCGACCTTATGACATTGTAATCTTAGTATCCGCTTGTCAGCCTTCTTTTATTCAGGTGAAGTGGCAGAAATGTAAACCCTGTAGTTCTAACTCTTTTTACCAATAAAGGATACTGAGAGAAAGAAGGTGGATAGGAATGTTCCAACTGAAAGAGATGAATAAGAAGAGCAATAAGTAATAGAAAGAAGGTTATGTAATACAGACAGATTTTAGTCAACCACAGAGCTAACCGCTGCCCTAAGAAAGCTAGAGCGAATAGGCGCTTGTGCGCTTGTAGAGTGAGGGTCGGGCTGATCCAAGAGTTCTGGTTCCGGTTCGAGAACCACTTCTTCCTCTGCAAACAAAAATGGGGCACACCAGCCCTGTCAGTGGAGTTGCACTCGTTGTTCCATCTTCTTAATCAAAGCAAAGTCAGATTCCAACCTCGGACACATCCTCTTCTCATTGATCTGTGGAATCGGCCCGCTGTGAGCCAACATTGGAACCAGGTCTTTTGAGTCTCCTACTCCTCTTGCTCTTAGCCCAGTACTGGAGGTCGAGTGGAACTGGTTTTCCGGAAGCAAGAAAGACTCCTTTTGTTTAGTGCTCAAAGGCAAGTCAATAAATCGATAGAAACTAAATAAAGGAAGAACAATCATTCATTGATGTAGTCGATCAAGCAGAACAGAATCTATCTCATTGAATAGGGAAAGAGAGAACTAAGGAATGCCATAAGGAGAAAGGAATCCGATAAGAGAGAGAAATCACAAAAGGAAGTGGACTCCAAGAATCCGAGAGTCTCAGTTTAGTTTCTATCGAGTGTAAGTCATTCAGTCCCGACAGCCTCCCACCCTAGACCTATAGTTTCACGTGGGAACTAGGACTACTTTCTAGTTGGTACTACAACGCACAAGCGGTAAGAGCAAACTGTCTTATTGGTTCCTTTATTGCGACGTACTCTATGGGCTTATCGTCCCCTCCCTACACTTGACCTTTTCCTTGCTCTGGCACTGATTGACCAGCTTCATCGTCAACATTCTCATTCCCATAGCTTCTCGGATGACGACTGCTGACTTTGTCTTCATTTCATTCTTTGACTGCTATGAGCTTGAGGCAGAGTCGGCTTTTGGTAGAAGGAGAAGAAGAGATTTGACTATGCCCTTCCGATCGAAAAAAGAAGATAATTGCTCTGGAAAACTTGTGAAATTCATCTGATGGGCTTTTCTTCCATTGAATAGGAATCGCCCGGTCAACGGTGATAGCTGCTCGCCTCCTTCGATGAAGACAAAGATTGATTGCTAGCTTTAGTTAGGCAGTAAGCGAAAAGGTGGGCTCTCCCCCTTGGTAAGAAGGTCCGATCACGGGCTTATAGCGGGCTCTCTCTCTTCAGGTGAAAAGCTCTTTTCAAGCAGTGACAGAGAAGTGGGAGACAGAGCTTGAGGAAGAGGTAGGCGGCAATAAAAAAGGTAGTCTATCCATTCTGGCGTTCTAGGCTTAAAGCTCAATCCGGTAAACCTACCTTTAAGTTTCATTAAATTGTATTCTTTCCGGGACGAGTGGGCGAATCATGTAGTTCTTAAGCTCCTTACCGTAGTTGGAATAAGTATTAAATATCCCTAAAGTTGAGAAAGAGTAGTTGGTTGAATAGGCCTTTATCTTACTCTTCGAGACACTAGAATCAAACTCTTGTTTGGGATCCACTACCACTAGTTCTTTGACTGGATCAACGTATGGATCTCCTTTCGGCTCTGCTCCCGTCTGAGCGCTGGAAACGTATTTTGTCGATGAAGGGAAACGGCCAATTACAAGCAATTTAAGCTACGTTTTTGTACTCGACTGGTATCATACATAAAAAGAGGGATAGGCTTCCTGGAAAGAAAGAGTTCTGTCGGGTTGGTTGCTCGCTTCCAAAGCCCTAAGCAACAGGTCCCATACTGTCCTGTCCTGAACTAGAACGCGAACTCGAACTACTGGCTTTACTTGACTTTAGCTACAGGGACAGTTTCACCGACCTAACAGCCAATAAACTACAGCTGGAATCAGGTTATCCTATTTATTTCCACTTCCTTATAGGCACCTCTAGAAAGCTTTGGAACGGCAGTTTCACTTACTTCGCACTGGAATTGGACCTTCTTCAAACTGGCCTTTGAACTTTAGCAAATAGTCTATTGGATAGAACGGAGAGAGCTCGTTGGGGGAACTCTTTGCTAATCGAGGGCTTCACTTCCGATTTAGCTATTTCACTTCCCTGCTCTGGTTTGGGACATTGGAATCGAAGCAAATCGTCCATCGACGCTACTTGCCTTTTAGTAGATCGTGGAGGTAAGCCTCTAGCTTCTTCTTATTTTCTTATATTAGAAGACCGACTACCTTACTAGAAGCAATTCCTCTATCTGACATTGAGGGGCATCCTCATCAGTTGTAGAAAGATTCTCTCTTGAGTAAGAGAAGTTCTCTTTACTACATTCTCTGTGCTCACTCTGCTCTTCTAGCCTCAGTCTTGTGCTAGTGGGTTGGTTGGCTGACTTGAGCTAACAAGGGGCTTAGTTCAGGTGCCGCACGCTTTCCTTAGCAAGCAGAGTGCTAAGGCCGTGACAAGTGGTAGCAGAGCGGTGGGGAGTAGCCTTTGTTGGAGGAAGTCCTCATGGCAAGCGCATATGAGGTGGCTAATCCGGACCAGGTTCGAGAAGGGGTCCCAAGCAGAAGAGGAGAAAGGGAATAGACATCATTCCTCCTATTGAAAGTGAAAGAGGGCCTTCCCCTGTCTTCTGCCTACCAATGGAAGGAGAGAGCCTTGAGTCAGAATTCGAGGAGCTTCAAGGAGAGATTCTTGGATCACTCAATGCTTGGATGGATAAAGAAGCAAAGGAAAGGAGGCACTCCAAAACTGCACTATGGAAGAAGGTGGCCACTTCTACAAGAAAAGGTAGAGGAAATGCGCGGGGACTACCTTATGTGGAAGCAGATTAGGGCCAAGCTGTCAGAAAAGGATACCTTTGGCTAGGGACACCTGAAACCAAGACCTATAATGGTTCAAGGGATGGTAGGGAGCTGGATAACTGCTTGTGGCAGCTAGAGCGCTCTTTTTAGGCCACCAAGCTCAAAGATCAAGAGGCCAAAAGAGGAACTGCCACTATGTACTTGACCGAGACTGATAGGCTGTGGTGGCGTAGGCGGCATGCTAATATGGCACGAGGCACTTGCACCATCAAGACTTGGGAGGATTCCAAAAAGGAGTTCTAGACAGAGAATTAGAGTACTTGGCCCGTTTTCGAAAGAACTGAAAGCGCTTCAAGCACACGGGTTCCATACGCGACTATGGGAAGGAGTTCTCCACACTCATGCTCGAGGTGCAGGATATGCCAGAAAAAGACTGATTCTTCAACTTCATGGATGGCTTAGAAAACTGGGACGAGAAAGAGCTGGAACGGCGTGGGGTGAAAGACCTCGCATCGGAAATGGCGGCAGCAGAGAAGCTGATAGACTTGAAGAAGAAAGACTCCGCCAAGTACAAGGCTAACAAGAATGCCCAAGGAAAAGGGGGCGAGAGAAGGAAAAGGGACACAGTGGCGACAAGACTGACGGAGTAGAAGGTTCGGTTCGCTATTTGCTACTGTCTAATCTAGTGCGCTTGCGTTTGTCATAAGGTTCCTCCTGTACACCTGTCAATGGATTCGAGTCTTTGCCGACAGTGAGTGCCCTTACCAGAAATGGGTATGTATTGAGAGTGAAGGGCGGAGCTTTCGCTCGCGCATTGAGAGTTTTGGATAACGCCTTTTCTTTTTCTATTTCCACTGACTTCCTTTCCTCTTATCTTCTTATCTCCTCTGATGCCAGCCAGCCAGTAGTTGATATCCGATCTTTCTTTTAACTGTCTTCAAGCCTGTTGGATAAGTTTTCTAAGGGAAGACAGTTAGAATACATCTAAAGTAAGGCCATCAATTTCTAATGTACCTAATGGTTTAGTAGATTTCCGAAGATTAAGATTGGTTGAGTGAAGGCAGCAAGCAGGTCGAAGGAGGACCTGTTACGGTGTGTTACACAAGGAAGTTTTAGTAGTTAAGTTATCGGTAGTTCCTTTCAGCTGTAGGCCTTTTAGTAGAACAGTTTTCGGAGCTAAGACAGTGAAAGGCCAGCCAGCTAGAGTAGAATGCCCTGTTCCTGTTCTCCTAAATAGAAATCGATTTCTAACCTCTTTCTGAAGGTCAGCGGGTTTCTCTTCGAAGAGGTTGTTTCAAGTAGGATTACCTCTTCTTCAAGCGAGCGTAATACGATACGAGAGTATAATAGGTTAGCTTTACTCTAATCTATTTCTCTTTCCCGATCATTTAGGTGGGTGAGGAAGCGAAGAGATCTTTTCTTTCCTTAGCCTAGATCCTTATCCTTTTCTTTTCTAGTATCTCATCCTCTGTTGCTTGCTGTTTTTGGAAGCAGGACACCACGTGTACTACTATATTCAATAGATCCGTCCTCTTCTCCCAGCCAGTTGTTTGATAGCCTATTAGATCCGATGCTCTTGACTAAGTCACCACAGTCTAAATCTCCGTTTGACGCAGGGAAGGGAGTGGTGTTCCTCAATACAGCTTTAAACTGAGTATTCCCTCACTACCCTATCGGGATTTCAAAAGTGTATAGTTAGTGGAGATAGATTAGATGAAAGGGGCTAGGCAACGGAGCCCTAACTCACAGGCAAGAGGAGAAAGGGATATTCCCTAACGAACTCGCTAGCAACAATTGTCACCTTTACCAAAAGTTCCAAGTATTCTACTCGTTCCTTCCTTCCTGGCTGGCAGAACTTTAATAACTTATAGAACTTATCCAATAGCTGGAGGATCAGGAGAGAATCTAAAACTAAAAACAGGCTTGCTGGCCTTAGACTACTGTCCTACTGCTGAAAGTCCTACCTTGAAAAGGTAAACTCCTTCATTAACTGATGCTGACCTCACTGACTCGCTAGCAACAAGCTTGCAGACAGTCTCGGGCATACTACAATCAAGAGAGGGTAAGGCAAGAGAGATAGGATTGTTACACCTACACTCACTGGCTGACCTAACTGTGATAACTTCCTCTCAACACAACTTGCTTTCGGGACTGGATGTACTACAACGAACCCGCTGACCTTATCGAAAGTCTCCTGCCTGTGAGAATAGGTCAGAATTTCTTTACTACTGCGATTGGCTTACTACTGAAACGACTCAATATCACTTGCAGGACTACCTCTAGCTTGTCGAATATAACTTATCAAACAAATGGAATATTAGTTAACCACTAACCTTATTCCCAATCATAATATACCTTGATTGCATCACTCGAATCTCAAACATCGTATAGTGATGAGAGAGATTACCGGTGTACTGCAGCTCAAGGAGAATAGTTAGTACAAACTAATAAAAGTACTATAGCTAAAGTACAGTCAGTAAGGTGCTATTACTTTGTTCTTAGATAAAACTAATAGATAGCCTACTACTTATATAGATGGAAGAGAATGCCCACTGGCTCTAACCTTTCAAAAGCATGAGGTGAGGAAAGGTAAAGAGAAAGATCAGAAACTGGGGTAAAGGAAAAGAAAAGAATAAAGAAGACTACAATGAGTAAGTAGGCCTACTTTAGAAGGAATAAATGGATCTGCAACCCATTCCTTATCGGATGGATCGTATTCGCTCGCTAGTACTCAACTGGAAAGGAAGAAAAAGTACTGAAAATGACTCGTTGGCAGAACCATGAAACAATCCAAAGGTGCGAGCCGAAGATCGAAGCGAGAAGGGCAAGCATGTCGTAATTCAAGGGTATTCTCTCGTTGCCATCGAAAGCTACCAAAACTGGATGGGCCTCTTACTAGATAGAAGTAGGGTAAACTACGGATACAATGGGAAGGAAAGACTGATATGGAGAAGGTCCGGGACAATCCATCATTCATTTATGAATGACTATACTCAGCGCTGATTTTTGAAGCAATAAAGAATGGATTCACTTATTCAACCGTAATCTGGAAAAGAACTTCTCTCTCTAGCTTGGCTCATCTAAGCCCATTGGTTCATATCTGGCCCTAGATCGCCCCTCCCTTTGACCTAGAATCTGTTGTAATAGAGAGGTACGGATACTGCCTTCCTAAGAGGTATTGATACTTGCTTGCTCAAAAACGTTCTTTCCACGCCTGGGGCTCCTGCTTTCTATTTCAAGACTCATGCTTACCTACTTGCGTGGAGAAAGACTACTCTTTGCCCATTTCACCGGAGAGGGGGAAGCAACAACTAGGAAGAGGCAAGGAATTCATTATCCTCTTTGGCTTATGAAAGACTGCTGCCTTCTTGGATGCAGCTGGCTGCGAGGTTTTTGAAACTTGAATGCAAGCTTCCTTTCCACTTGCCAGTTCCCCTGACTGACCACCCGGACGACCCGGAAATCGATTCACTTTGCAAATTTCTTTCACTGAACTAACCTGCGCCTTTGCTTGAACTGGAACTCTTTTTTGAAAATGAAAAAAACTGTCGTCTTCTTCTTATGGACATTCTTTCTCTACCTATATAAGTCAAGCTACGGTAAGGAATAGGTTGCTTGCATATAGGTAGCCGAAAAGGAATTTCACTTCTAACTAACTGATTAGTAGGGGTGGTGGGAGATGGCAAGTCTTTTACTTAGCCTTTCAAGTAAGCCATTTTTCCCAGTTTCTTTGAGTGGTTCTTTCGCTCTCTTGCTTTCCGAACTACCGCTTTCCTTCCAAACTGGATTCTCTCCATCAATGCACTCACTCGAGAAAGTCGACGGCGAGGAGACTATCAAACCGCTTCTCGACCATAGCCATAGAAGCAATGGTTGGATCAAAAAGTTTATATAGAGGTGGGGATTCCTGCACGATCGAGATAAAGAACGTTGCCCTATGTTGTGACGGTCGAACCGGAGCCATCTCCAACTCGTGATCGAATAGCTGTCCAATTGATATCTCCTTCTTTTCGGGATGGGCGGGGCGCAAGAACAAGTCTTTCAATCGTCCCACGGCTTCAGATCAGGTAGAGGCATCACTACGTAGTGGGTGGGACAAGTGTTTCATTACGTCTTCTGAAGAACGAACCAATCCCATGACTTTGACTTCCTTTTACAACCAACCGGTCCCCAGTACAGTAAGAGACTTCTTAGGCGACCCTCAACTCAGAAACGATCAGACCAATCCGACTCTACAAACCCCTGAACAGTTGGAGGTTTTTATTCAAGGAGTCTTGGCGAAGCAGGATAAACTTCAGAAACAGCCTTATCTGGTTTACAGGAGATCGCACAGCGCTGCTGTAGATAAAGAACCGTATCCTCAGGGATACACGGTCCCAAGCTTCCAGCTCTTTGATGGACGATCCTAAAGAACATTTAGCCAGATTTTAGTCTCAGTGTGGAGATACTGCAGCCAATTGGAAGCTCCTGTTAAGGCCCTTCTTCCTTGACGAAAACGGCGTTTACTTGGTACACCAATTGAGCTCCAGGATCGGTGTCGTCCTGGGAACAAATGTCTTACCTATTAAAAAAAAAAAGGTTCCATGCAATCAAGAAATCAGTTACTATTGAGGATTTGCGTCGATGTAGGCAGGAGAGGAATTAGAAGTTTGAAGATTCTCTTTCGCGGTTTAGGACCCTCGCTCTTCAGCTTGAGGAGTCTATCGTTGAAGACAAGCTCGTGCCGATCTGTATCCGTGGGCTCAACATTGAGCTCCGCTATGCACTGATCCCTGCTGGGATTACATCGTTCACCCAACAACTCGAGCGAGCGTTAGAGTTAGAATAGATCGCGAGAGAGAAAGTTTTCCCTGTGGCATCGAAGCGGACCTCTGGACAAGTGGCTGAGGCTTATGTCGCTGAAGTCCGGAATGATGATAATAACAATAGCAACCCTGGCCGATTTACTAACCCAAGGAGAGACAAGCATTGGAGGAATAGGAAGAAGAAGTACTATTTTTATCTCAGAGATACGGAGAGATGGTTCGATGTGATGCTGGCGAACGGGACACTGACTCTGCCGGAAACTAATTCTCAGACTCAGCCCGGTGATGAGTTGAGTTCTCGTTATTGTAGATACCATCGAAGGTTGAATCATGGGACGTCTTATTGCAATGCCCTGCCATATATTTTTCATGAAAGAATTTCCAGGGGTGAGTTTCAATATGACAATCAAGGAAGCCCAACGACCATGATCGAAACCCAGCCACTGCCGAATCACAATGATGCCAACCTCCGAAACCCTCCAGTTGCAACCGTTGGGGCTATATCTTTTTCCCCAGTCTCAGCTTCCGAATGGTTTCGATCTTCCCCGTCGTCTTCTACCGAGGCAGGAATATACCTTAAGGCTGACAATGAGGAGGCGTCGCCTTCTCAAACATCTGAAAACAGATTTGGACCGCATTCTCCGAGGAGCAGACCATCAGTGCCTGATGAAGTTACGGTCTTGTCCCCAGTTGTACATGAAGTTGAGGTAGCAGCGGTACAAACAAGAAAGCAACGGCAGACATTGCCCGTTAAAGAAGATAAAGGTTTTGTGGTGGTACCACCTGGACCTCAACGACCTACTGCCACCACAACGCCGCAAGAGAATGTTCAACGGCGACAACGACCTCAAAAGGCTATATATGATGTCGCGTCTCAACTCAGGAAGATTCCAGCCCAAATATCTATGGAATAGGTTGTTTTGACCTATTCCAAATTGTTATTGCCAGCAACCGCGTTGGAACATGCGTTAGCGGAGGCTGCGTTAGCCTGCGGGAGGCTGAAGCGTTCTATGCTTACCGGACTGAGATGGAAGTTGAAAGGGTAGACAGAAGCTGGCCAATAAAGACAAAGGAGTTTAGGACGAAAGCAAATGATTGCGATCCTGATCGGCCACGGGTAATCATGGGCCGTTACTATGACCACAAGGTTTTCTATACTTTGAACTATGAGACAGTACAGCGACGACGTGGCTATGGGATAGAAATAGCTCTGACATGCCATAAGGACTTCTCACATTCACGGATTGCGATGTATATTATGGTGAGATGAACCACAACAGGCCGCTGTATATCACGGTGAAGGCCAAAAAACTTCCAATACCTAGAGCCTTCGTGTCATCCATCAACATCATTCCACTCTTTTTCTTGATTCTTTGGGCCTGCCAAGAGACGGAATTTTACCAGATCCTCTGATTATTCATGGAGTCGGAAACATGACGCAGAAGAGCATCGGCTATATCAAGCTCGAGGTTGCTGTAGGAGGGCTGCGTGGAACTCATCGATTTGAGGTCGTGGACTTCAGGCCATCGTACCATATGTGACTGGGAAGGCCTTGGATCCACACGAACAAAGTCGTGCCGTCTTCCTACCACCAGTGTAACAAATATTCGCCGAGAGAAGGGGTCCAGCACAAGATCATCGCCTTAAGAAATCCGTTTTTGGAGGATGACATTTCATTTAGCAGAAGCGGAGTCTTTTTGCCAAAGAAAAGTGCTGATAAAGGGAAAGGGATTGGTGAGTCCGGTCCCGTAGTACCTCCCTCGCCGTCTGCTCACGCTGCCATCCCAATGAAGTCCGGCACCGTAGTTCGATCTGGTGGAGTTACCTCGATCCCGTTACCTGTACAGAGTTCGTTTTCATCGGAAAGGAGAGTGTTAACGTTAAGCAAGAAGAGCTACGAGTTGGACGACGGGCTATTTCACCGACCGTCACTTCTCCTTTCTATCTGCCGAAGACGCAAGTAGCCCAACGACAGGCTTGTGTGGAGTTGAATGACAACACGCAGAGGTCTTTTGGCGAAACTGGGGGCTCTTTGTCTAAAGGAAGGGCAAAGTCAACAGGCCAGTCCCAGTTTCAGAATTGGAAGAAGCAGTAGGAGGTTCACCATCAGAAAGGCATGGGACAACCTTCTCTCTTAAAGCTTTCTTCGAAGAAGTCTTTCGCTTGACTTGGCTCAACGGCTTTAGTTCCGTAAATGCTTTCGTATGAAGCTTGAGTCAAGTCTAGTCTCATGCAGTGAAGATCGTCAAGCAATCATTGCTCGTCTCTCCGAAACCTATTGATAAGGAACGCGTTGAAGTGTATTGAATAATAAGACCTTTCACGTATTTGTTAACATAGCGTTGGACGATTGATTCCTTCTTTCTCCATGGCCTGCTTCCCATAACTGGCCTTACTAAAACTTGCGACTTGATTAGAGTACCTAAACTGCTTTCCGGTTAACTGCTGACTTCTTTGCTAGCTCACCCGAAACTCTGTCTTCAGGAGGAAAGCTTGCTTGAGTACCTTACTGGAAAACAAACCGCTTGAGCTGTAACCGAAACAGAAAGGTTTGATGAGCCGCTGCTTGCTCTCTAACTGCTCTTACCGCTTCTTTTCTTGACCTCTGCTCACTGCTCCCAATGCTGTGACTGCCGCCCCTATCTCTAAAGCTGCGGATTACAGCTCCTGACTCAACAAGTTCAAAGTCTTAAGTATGAGTCTTGTTTGTGACATTAAAGAATGAACATTCAATTCAAAGGAATGGGACAGACTGCTGCTTGCTATTACTGACTGCGGCTGCCGACCGAAGAACTTAAGATCTTCAATCTATGTTTGAGTGCTCTAGCGAAAGAAAGAATTTAGAATGCTAAAATGACTTCTAAAAATAGGATAGGAAGATGATTTTCCATTTATTTATTAAATTACGTATCAATATACATTCCCTTTCCGTCAACTAAAGTCTGTTCGTTTCGTCCGTCAAAATGAAATGGCAATAACTCATCTCGGGCAAGAACCAACTACTAAGCGGTCGTTCGGGCTCTATTCCCTCGGTCATGGCGAGGGGAAAGGGAAGGCATACCTTTGAAAGATTTACAGCCTAGCAAGGACTACGCTGGCGAGTGACGATTGGCCGAGGGGAGTTCCATCATGTAGCTGGGCCAGTAAAAGACAAGTGAAGGGATTGACTAAGCCAATCATGAATGACCACCTAAGGAAGCGGCTAGGCTAAGGCTAAGAAGAGCAAGCAAAGGCAGAAGGAAGACCTTCCATTCTTGCACAGAGCCTCTTACTCGAAAAGTGGATAGGCAGCAAGCACAACTGGATCTCCTCATCTCTTATAGATTCTCGTTCTTCCATATATCCCTTCAAAGCCAAGCCGCAAAGCTATAATTCTTTTCCCTTATCCCTCTGACCATAGCCCATAACCATTCCAAAAGTGAACGGTCTCCAAATGGCTTTGAACGCATTCATCGTTTTCCACTGTACCGATGTTTCCGGCTCCTCTATTTTTATTAGGTCCTCCCTTGTTACAGGTAAAGGTACCGTAGCAAACTCCATGATTGATAGTATCCTCTCAGTTGTCTCATTCCTCATAAGCGCTTCATTTATATCCAACCCCAAGTTCCAAGGCTCCTGCTGCTGTGGCCACTTTTGCTCTGCTTTCTCCATAACCTTCAAGCTTGCCATTTGTGAATTAACACTTTTTATCTGAATCTCCGTCCCCTTCTCAAATTGTGATCTTTTCTTCCTCTATGTTGAATGCCAACTTCCTCACCTCAGAGCTGAAAGACGAGTGAACAGCTACCTCCTCTAGAACAGTGGCAAGAATATAGTCTTTCTATCCCAGAGCAAGAAGACTTTCTCCCTCGGCTCACTCAAACTGAACAACAGGGATTTCTATTAAGGAGCCTGGTGTGGGTTCTATTCACTCTCGGATCTAATGAATCCAATTCACTCTTTCTTTCAATGGCATCGCTTCTTCCTATTCCTTCTTCACTTTTCCTTGCTTACCTGGCTACTTGAATAGCAGAAACCTTAGCTACTTTACTCGATTCCTACCTTGGGTCACGAGATCAGCTCTATTCAGCTCGGAAGTCACGGAACTCTCTTCATTTACTCCAACAGTGAAGTCAAAGGCAACGAACAAACCTTCCTCCGTCAGTTCCTTTACTCTCTCTCTTGAGCGCTTTCTGGTGAAATGAACCAATTCACCATTGAGTTCGATTTTTTCTAGTTTCAAAGGCTAATGCACGCTGAATTTCATTCCAGAAAACCTCTCCTTTCTGAAGGAAGGCAAGGTCAACGTAGCTGCAGAAGCCAGTGTTGGCTTATGAACTCGCCACATATTGAACTTGTTTATTCCACTCGTCGATACGGCTTTCTGTTCTTCCAGCTAGTAAAAGGCTTTCTCTTTATTAGTTCTGTTCTATCTGCACAGCTAAAGTAGAAAAAGATGTGGGAAATCCAACCTGTTGAAACGAGTACTAGGAAGTAGTAGAAACCCCTATGTGTATAGCCTCCTGTTTTCCATGGTCCTCAAGCCGAGCGCTCCAATCCTTGGTCAGTTTCGAGGTTTGGCTATTCATCTCTTTTTCCGCCTTTTTTGTCAGCGGGAGCCAATTGACTATTTTCCTTTGGATGTGGGTCCCGGCCAAGAGTTTCAGTTCTAGTTCCCAGCAATCTCGGGCATACTCTCTCTTCCTTGCTTTTCGACCCAGTTGCATGCGCCCAACCAGTCCTTTTGATGAATCTAAGAAA
>KE505732.1:169483-199883 GCA_000441515.1 Elaeis oleifera
GAAAAGGGTAGTGTACTTTTATTCGGAGCCAGTTGTTGGAGGGGTTCGAGTTGCGGTTGTTGTCCTACCCCTGCCTGTAATAGTTCCAGTTCAAGTCTATGTTGATCTATGCGAGCGAGTGGGAGTCCTCAAAGCTGTCGATCCAGGAAAGTTTACTTCGATTCCAACCTCTGCCTTTGAAAGCGAGCATTTTCATTTTAGATTAATGATTCAATTCAACAGGAAAGGTAAAGCAGTCAGTGAAAAAGCAAGTAGTTCGTCTCCATAGGTTCTCTAGTCCCCTCTCTCTTTTCCATAATCTTCTCTTTCTCTTGGGTACGGTGAAACTCCCAGCCCTGCTCTAACCTAGCTTTCAAAGTAACTGGCTCAACGGCCTAGATAGGGAAGTGAGAAGGAATGCTACTCCAACTGGTACACAAGGAGAAGAAATGGAACTAGATCGCTTGTTGTAGAAGGAATGTCACTGGCTAGCAAGGAGAAGGAAGAAACCGCCATCGAATACCTAGAACCACTCCGCTTTCAAGCCTCCTTTTCTCACTGACAGGAACTGCATTCGATCGTATGGACGTCTGAACCATACCTATTGGCGCGTATCGACTTTATAAAGGAAGACAGAAGCAATATATTATAAATAACAGAATAAAGGGATAGAGATTCATCTGTAACGTATTACCTACTCTCCAACTCCAACCTAAGGGAATGGCTTAGGATATAGAAAGACTGCCACTCTAGATCCTATAAAAAAAGTCAACCCTGAGAAGAGGGCTATATATTAATAGCAAATTGTAAATTCATTTTAAATAGGCCTTGCCTGAGTTACTCATATCCCTCAAAAAGAGTCCTCCTCCAACTCTTAGTCTGTAAACTGGATATCCCCTTTGATGTAAGGGAACTCGCTGCTTGAACCGAGAGAAAGGAGAACTTCAAATGTATGAAATAACCCATTAGTTCATGAGTGAATTTGCTAGAATTTTATTGAAGATTGAGTAAGCCAAGAACTCGGTAAAAGCTTGAAAACAGGCTTGCTTGGGAAAAATCCTTATTCCTTTCCTGCTGGCGTGAGATACTCCTTCCCTACTGATATCTATCCGGTAATGGTAATTATTAAGGTATACACTAACGCTAGAGAAAGCAAGCCTGATGTCTTGCCACTTATAACGGTAAGAAGACTATCCAAGCCATAGCAAGATTGGATGGAGTCCTTCCGCAGTCTCAGGCCTGCGGGACGGGGAAGATGTATGTATAGGTGAGCTTACCGAAAATGAAGGCACAAACCTTGTTTAGAAAGAAGAGAATTCAACAGAGGTTGGACTTGTCCAAAATCCGGGCTGAAGGGGAAGATTATGTTTATAACTCACTTAGAATAGTTAAAGATAGGCCGGCCAGATGATGTTTTATTTTAGCTAGACTCTCTCTCTGATTCCGCCTGAAAAAGCTCAATTGTTTGTTTTAGATGATTTCTTGAGCAAGACACGTAGCCCAGTAAGCCGACCCTCCTCTTACACCGACTTTAACTACAGCCCTAAAAAGAGATAGAAATGAAAGGTATGACCTGCTGATCGGTCCCCCATTGGCACCGGCCATTTCATAGCTATTTTTCGTAGTCAGCCATCCTTACTATGGAAGAGGCATTGACTCTAGAAAGCCCTCTCTCCCTGTTTAAGGCGGCCGGGCATTTCATTCTCCTCCTTTCCTACGCTTGCTTCCTATAAAGAACTGGAAGCAGAGTTTTCTCTATTTCTATTCGGCTGGGGCCGACCTCTCGCCTATGGGATCTTTCAATGCTAAGCCCTATTGCTTGAAATTCACTGTCCCTACATTTCCATTCACTTCACGATAAAAGAGCACACTTCTTTTTCCAATCTATCTATCTTCATATAAAAAGATAGCCGATGCACCAACTTGGAAGGAGGGATGTCCAATACCTGAGCAGATTCCTCTCATTGGTCTGGTTGGTTCTTCAAAGATGCTTTACGCAATTCATTTTTTAGAAGATCAAATGCTTACACAAGCTATTCGAGCTTTGTTTTCGGGTAGACTTCCACCGTCTAATCTTCTGCCGCTGAACAAAATGATTGACAAGTAGAATAGGGCGTATACTCTATAAAAGCTTCAACCTTTGAATCCTTGGACGTTTTAGCTTTCTCTTACACTCGCAGTCTCAAACTCGGACGTGAGAGTGCGCGTGGAAAGTGTTAATCGATTTATCTCGTAGAATGAGGGTCTCCCTTTTCTTTTTTTTTTAAAAGGAGTAATGACCCGGCCACAAGAAGACAGGCAGAGTGGAATCAGAGAGAGGAAGTTCGGGCCCAGAAGAAAGAAAATAAGATTTCGGCATTGTCACTTTTTTTCACGGGTATATCTTACACTGCTTTCTCTTATCAGAGAACTGCCAGAAAGGTCTGAGCTCGATTCACATTCACTCTTTCATCTTTCATGTTAAACCTAGGCAAGACCAATCCGCTTATCGAGAAAGTAATGATAAAAGGAAGGCCGTATAATTATAAGCGGGGACAGAGAATCAATCCTTCTATGGTCTCCCGGCTTTAATGCCCTTAATTATTATTATAAATAAAGCGGGGGCCATCTATCATCCAGTCGGAGACGGAGCTTACTCACTATCGGGGATCATAGAACTCCCTATAAAGGGAGGGGCCAGTCCTACTACTCACTCTATTTCCTCTGAAGAGAGGATGAGCTAAGCCAATAGTCATCTTCCAGGGACACCCACATTGTAGACTCAAATGTGGGATTGGATATATGCCAGCTAACAAGAACAAGAGTTTCTATTTGATTGGCTTTGGCTGACCTGACATCCGCCTCTTCTTTGTTTTGGCTAGCCCTTATACCTTCATTTCCGGGGTACGGGATATATTTTTATATGGTGGTACGGAAGTGGACGTGAAGTCGAATCGGAGTTAGTTTAGTGGGTCGGTTGACTCTCGCTTAGGAACGACTCTGTGCACATTTTTAGGGGCTTTCTCGGTCGTTGACTAAACTATCCCTTCCTTCTTTCTTCACTCCTTCCACTCTTGCCTTGACTTCCGTTTTCTACGCTGGGGATGGAAGATATCATATCCCTTACGAGGTACTGGCTCTCAAACGTAAGGAATTGGAATCTATGGAATCTCCTATTCTTATGCCTCTGCCCCTGGTATGAACCAAAAAATAGATGCGGGACACTCAAGGCTTCAGTATCCACACACCAAACTATCAGATAGAATGCATCAGAGCAAGCCGCAATGGTTTAAGTTGACCAAGCGGATTAGGATCCATTCATTTTAGGACCTTACACCTTTGCCTTTGTTTGATATAACAAAAGTAGAGAACTCGTGGATCTTTTTCATTCCGAAGATCGAGTGGCTGATCGACGAGAGCCTCGTCATCGGGGTAGCCCTCTATCATAGGCTGATTCAGATGAGGTAAGGGCGGAGGTTCCATATAAGCATATAGGGACGATGGTTTCCCCGGGAAGATCCTTTTTGAAAATGTAGGTCTCTGCCTTTGATGATATTTCACATGGAACTGTCGCCAGATGCTTCTCGATGCTTGCTCTCCCGATTGGGGCCCGAATCGAATCCCGAACCCTGGCGTAAACTCTTTCTTTCGAGAAGGGCTTGCTTATTAGAGACTTCTTAGAGAAAGAAAAAAGCAACTGCTTCGTCGTTCACCCTAGCTATCTAGCTAATAAGTTGAAGCACTCCTCCCTCCTAGGGGTATTGATTCACACAGCTTGTACTACTTGGCTAAACAAAGAAGAAAGAGAAAGGGCTGTTTCAATAAAGCAAAACTAAAGGTCGTAAGAGTAGGAAGGCAAGAGCTACTAGTTCTAAAATAAATATGGTAAGGGCGTTGGGTGCTTGACCGAGGGGAGAAAGAAATGCCAACCCTGTATGAAGCTTAATTCAATTCTCATTCTCATCTTTCTATGATGATTCGAGGGTACCCCGAGCGAGCGAGGTAAGGAGGATTACGTAGGTAATCGGGGCGCTTCCACTGGATCTAGACCATAAGCACCTTGCAGTAGGGTAAGAGGAATGCAACTACTGGACTAAAAGGTAGGAGATGAACTGCACCCCTTCCGGTATAGAGTATAGGCGACCGGACTTAGTTAAAATAAAAGCCCTCTTTCTCTCAACTGCTCTTCCTTAGCGGCCTTTCCCTTTGCTTCCTTAAAAATATTTATCCCAACCTAAGCTACTTGGCACTCTCCTTACAGCTTTCACTTCCAGCTAAGACTTCGCTCCGCTAGAGGCTATGTGCTCTATAGCTCTCAAGACAAGACTCCAACCCTTTTATGGAAGTCCCCTCCCACGGAAATTAGCTTACCTGCGCATCAAACTCTGTAGAAGTTTTTCCTTCCTATCCTCACGATCGGGATCTTGATCATAAAGATCTGATCTCATTCCCGGGCTATCTCTTGGTATTTTCGGGATGAGAGTGTAGGTAATTGAAGGGGACTCGAACGAAGCTGAGCCAAGTGAAAAGTCAGAAACGGACCGTATCTTTGACTAGCTGCTAAGAGGATATCAGTTATAAAAAAATGGAGATGTCTCCCTGAAACGAGAGCTTGATTCTTTCCCCGGTTTATCCTCTATTGCACCTTATTCCAGAGATGGAACTACTCCTATCCTAGGACCTGACGTCGCCCGGTCCTTGAAATGAAGCTTATCGAGGCATTCGCTACTAATACTCAATTCAGCGAGTTTCATACCGGCTAGCCTGCAAGAAACGAGCGTTAGCCGAAGTGAGGGCTTTCTACCAAGAGTTTATTAATGGGCAACCAAGTCCCTAGCCTGTCGAGGAATCCTATCGGTCCGCTGCCTTTGAAACCCTCAGCTACTTCTTTCCTCTCGTGTATGCTATTTCCCTTCTTTTCACATCCTAAATTCACGGTTAGGACCGATCTTTATGGGATTTTTGAAAAGGATAACGAGTTATAAGATAAGTCAGTGACTGACAGGATCCCTTGAGTTAGTAGGATGCTGACCAGTTACGGAAAGCGGGAGCTTCGGATAGGGCGGAGGTGAGCGAATCGATTGGATTAGCTTATTCAGAAGTCAATGCCCCGATCAGTCGGGATGCGATCGAGCTATAGAGCAAACGAGAGAGGAGTCCAGTGTGAGTTCTTTAGAACGAAAACAATGCTCGACCTAATGGATCTAGATAGAGGGAAAATTTCCGGTTGAGGTAAGCAAAACTTCGGTTAAAAGCATAGTGTTCAAGGCCGACCTGCATTTTCGAATGCAGAGCTTCACCTCAACAGGTCTTAGGTTCCAATGCATGAGAATATGCTTTAGCTCTATATACTCGCTCAACTCTATTAGCTAGTTGTTTTTTCGAGATTCACTCTGCTCAAACCCCGTGCATTCTGCCCGGTTCGCTGGTGGCCCTTTCTCTCTCCTTCCTTTTATCATGAATGGCCATTTTCCATCTGGGAACGTGCTGCAGACTAGGTTTAAAACATCAAAAACTCTTATATGCTCCTATGCTCGTTTCAGATCGATCCTACTACTCATCGTTCCCCACCAAGCAAGGGCGGATCCATTCCTACGCGGGGAGCTACAAGAGCTGGATGGGACGGTCTTTCTTATTTTTTAGGTCCTGAACATGGCAGGGATGATAGAATACATAAAAAATGAAACGATTTTGTAGGATAGGTGGTGCTAATTAGAAAGAATTAGCTACTCTATACCACCCTCGTTCAGCTCATTTTTAACGGGTGTATGCAATGTACTCTAAAGGTAAACTTCCGTTTTACCTATGTACCATTCGGAGTATCTTAAGGAGGTGACCCCACAGATATGGGTTAAGAGGTAAACCTCTGCCGGAATTTATACCCAAAGAATTCGTTTTGTATCCTGGATTCTGTTTTCGAGCAGATAGGGATGAAGGATTTCTTAGAGTGGTCGGTTCTCAGATGAGGTCTTGGCTCAAGTACCTTAAGTGGTACTATGCAGTTGCTCTGTCGTTAATCTTCAATCTTGATTTTTTGCGCCGACCGTAACGAGCCATTTGTATCGGGTAGATGAAGATCTTATCCGTTCATTTACGATGAAGTTGCTATCAAAGGAGTCACATTCATTGTCCCTATCCTTGTAGCAAAAAACAAGAACTACCTGGAGAAGGCACCTGGATACTTGGAGTAAAGTCATGTACAGATTACTTGGTAAAGCTGTTGGTCTTGAACCAACCAAGAGCTTGGAGGGGTCTTGTTCTTCCTGGAGTGTGTATCGAACCACAACACTCAGTAAAACATGCCCCACAGTCCACGGAACATAAGACTTTCGGCGTCTCTGATCGCCAGAATAGAAGTTCTTCCGCATCGTTCTGACCCCGAGACAGGGCGTTAATGTGAGTTATAGAGCGCTCGGAAGTACAAAACAAAAGCGACGGGCCGGCAAGGGGCAGTTAACTAAACCGATTTTGTGTGAGCTTGCAATTGTGAGTTAGCCTTCTGCTCTCTTCGATTTAGCAAGCAACTGAGTGGCTTTCGCTTCGTGTGGTCGAGGGACGAAAGCCTCTTTGAAAGCCGCTGTTGAATCAGTAAATGTGGCAACTGGTGGTAACGTATTCAAATAGTTGATTCCGTGAAAGAAAGTGATCCTCCCTCTTAAATAAGGAATTTTGAGCCCTCTTTCTTCAGTCATTGATAGAGAGTAATGCCCTAGAAGCCAGAACTCTTAACTAACCCTTAGGCGAGCGAAGGGACTCCCCATACGGGACCGGGGAGGCACGAGCGGGAGTAAGAAGAATCAGCAGCACATTCATCTTCCTCTATAAGGGCTTACAAGACGAGACCTAGATGGCACGTTCCAGGATATCCGAAAAAGGCAAGTAGGACATCAATCCCGGGTTCCCATGGAAGGAAGGAAGAATGCGCAGTGAGGGAGGGCGATGGTAGGTAGTGAATGTCGACCAAAGGCGACTGGAAGGGGTGGCTTGTTCAAAGCTAGCTTCAAGTTCTAGGGACGGAGTCGAAGATCAATCCTCAGGAGGTAAACCTGTGACTTCGCATTGTCAGTCTTATGGTAGCCATACCAACAAGGTCTCGTGAAGAGCCAGATCCGTAAGACTCACGATACACGGCTCAATTAGCACTAACTACTTCAAAGGAATTCGCTCCAAAGAAAAGACGCTTTTAATCGCTCTGCAGGGACGATCTGGTCGAGATGTGGTGTCAAATCACTTCGATGAGGGATCGCTATGCCACCTGTCCTTATACTGGGCATACTCAGTTGCTAAGCTCACAGTAGGTCAGAGAGGCCTGGGACCTTCCTTCCTTTCATGGAATAGGCTCTTTATTTCCCTCTTCCCTTCTTCAGCCAAAAAGCCTTGTTATTCGTTATCGCTTCTTCTTTCTCTTCAGATTTGGAATCAATCTCTCTAGACCCAGCTTTAAGATCTAAGTTTTTTTCTAGTCTAGTAACCTCTTTCTATCTAATAAGGATAAACCGATGGAACGAGGTCTCTACGCCTGTGACCTGAACTGCTCGCTCAATGTGCGTTAGATGCTCCTATATCGCGCTTCCTTCTATAACATTTTCTTGTTTTTCGCACAGCAGGAGATCGAAAGCACGAGTTCGACCTCGATGTAGTGAGTTCTGAGACGGGTAGGTAATTGAATAGTACATTCCCACTCACTTTCTTTCCATTGGCAACTCAGAGCAGAGGAAGAGGGTAGAAGGTGACCTAGAATAGGGCTGATCCAGGTAGCGCAGCATCCTTTTGTGCTTAGTGCTTGGTAGGAGCTGAGCATATGGCATACTTAGCCTTTTGATGCTTGTGCTCTCTTTACTCTTTTGAAACCAGAACTACTCCGATCCATCGGAAACATGTGGTTTCAAACACGTGATCTTCCGGTCGAGGATGGCTGGGAACAGCCTGTAGTCCCGGATATGGAGGGAGGTCTTGCGTTTGGTCATTTCATCGAAAGATTGATTCGACCAGCCGAGATTCTATGGTGGCCACATGCTAGGACCAGACCCGAAAATGGGCGTTTTGGCGTTAAGCTTGAAGGAAGCGGAAAGGTCAGGGTGTTTGCGATAGGTAATCCTATCCTGCAGGCGTTAATAAGGCCGTTTCACGATTTCATAATGAACGTGTTACGGTTATTACCCACAGATGGGACTTACCATCAAACAGCACCTCTAACCCGCCTGAAAGGTTTGAAGGATTTGTATTCCTTTGACTTGAAGGCCGCTACTGACTCTTTACCGGCTGTCATCTCTCAAGGTCTCCTTGCGGGACTATTTGGAGATGATCTTGCACAATCGTGGTATGACATTATGTCAAATACCGCGTTTCGTGTAGGGGTAGGAACGAATTGTATAGAAAGCGTTCCCACCTTTACCGTTTGACAAAGGGTCAGCCTTTAGGGTTTGACTCGTCGTGGCCAGTTTTCTCGTTAACACACCATGCATTGGTGTGGCTGGCCGCGTGGCGGGCTATCCCGGGTAGAAGGTTCTATGATTACGCAGTCCTTGGTGATGATCTAGTGATAGGTCACTCAGGGGTTGCGCAAGAGTACCTTAAGATAATGTCTGACATCGAGGTAACTATCTCGAAAGAGAAGTCCTTGATATCACACTCGGGGGCATTAGAGTTTGCCAAACGTTATATCACGGATGCTGGCATGCGGGATTTATCCCCTGTCTCATTTCGTGAGTTAAATATGTTTGGCGGCTTTATGCCTGCCTACCACTTCAAAGTGTTGGGAGTTTCTTATCAAACTTCCATACGCCTTAGAGGTGGAGCGTGTGTACTCCACTTTGTCTCCTCCTTCAGGGAGGCAAAGACGGTGGTTAAGACATTTGCTTTTGGCTCACTCACCTTCTGGCATCCGCCCTGTTCCGCTCCACCTGTGGTTCACACTCCCTGAAGGGGGAGCAGTTGACCCATATAGAATGGGTGCGGTAAGGGCCTTCGTACTGCGTCAGATTGCACCTCGCGATTTTAATGAAAAGGAATCGACGGGTTGCGTTTGGCGTATTGCGGAGATGACGAGCTTTTCGAGGCTTTATTCCAGGAATGGATGAAAAGTCATCTCGATTATCTCGCCTGGTATGCTAGGATGAGCATGGACCCGACTGCCCCGTTAGAGGAATTATGAAAACCTCCAACGCTTTGTCATAGTCCACGTAGGGCGGCGTATGAAATATATTTATACGTACGCTACGGGCTCCTATTTAAAGCTTGGGAAAGGTATAGAGATTGTCCACCGAAAGCACTTGAGTCCTGGCAGGTGCCTGAACTGCAGTCTCCCGGTGTTCTTCTATCGTCTCTTTTCCTTAATGAAGGAAATTGAGTGGGAAGTGCGCAGAGAACCAAAGCTATGGTCTAGCAAACCATAAGGCTTACCAAATCGGTTAATTGGATCGATAAGGAAGATAGAGAGCGGTCTGTGTCCTCGACTAGCACAATGGAAGAGAGACATGCTAGGTTCGAATCCTGGCCTATCTATGTTCGGTAGATTATACTGCCCAGGTGCCAAGCTCAAAGCTTAAAGGCAAAGATCACATTCCTACTGCTATAACTAAGACTGGTAATTACCTCAAAGAGGCGGATAAGGCGCAACAACCTAAAAGGCGGACAAGAGCTCTTAGTCCGCGAATGCCTATTAGAGCACCAGCGAATAACCTTCCTTCAAGTAATTAATTATAACTACGGATTCGCTATCTCTCGATCTCTCGATTCCTCTCTCTCTTTAACCTTCTCAATAGTCCCGATTCCCGTGCCAAACAGCAGGAATGTACTCCGTGGAGCTTCGTAGTTCAGAATTGGTATCTGATATCGAATAGGAGCTGATATCGTAGGAGAAATTCCGACAATGAAAAAACGCGTATATTGATCGCTGAACCTTCCTTGTGATCAGAGTGAACTGCCCCAAGTTATTACACCTGAAAACACCTCATACGAGGCCGGGCGCCCCCTCGGTTAACGAGGCCACTAGATCTCTGATGCCAAGGAAGACAAGAAGGCAGCGATTGATCCCGAGAGGCAGGTGGTAGATGGGTGACCTTGCATGTCAACGGATCGAGGGAACACCCGGGTTGGGAACCGGCCCTCACGCTATGTCGAAAGCGACGATGGCTCCATACTACTGCCGGTGGTGAATCAGAGCAGAGAACAGCCCTCGTCCATGACGATCATTCTCTCTTTAGGTTCAATAGTAGGCCAATAGGAAAAAGAAGAAGATTTTTTTGTTGGGGTTTCCTTTGAGTCACTGCACTGAACACTTTTAAAGACTCCTTTCACAACAATAGATAAGATCAAATGAATGCAAAAATATGTTCATAAGCACCGGCGATAGTTCCGCTCTAGTTGGGCAAGGGTTGTTTAGCCTCTGTAGCTTCTGCCACTTTAGATTCATAGGCTTTCCGGCTTTCATTTTCTTAAGGTCTGGCTTTTGCCTTGGTTGATGGTGCGGCTTTCATTAACACTTCGGGCTTTTTCAGTACAGCTCCTTTTATCTAAAATGACTCGTAGCACGGCAACATGGAAGTAAGAAAATAGATAC
This sequence comes from Elaeis oleifera, assembly GCA_000441515.1. Taxonomy (NCBI): domain Eukaryota; kingdom Viridiplantae; phylum Streptophyta; class Magnoliopsida; order Arecales; family Arecaceae; genus Elaeis; species Elaeis oleifera. The sequence continues at coordinate 180,003 of KE505732.1, forward strand.
CAACAACCGGACATCTTTTGTGTCTTTTAGGAGTTCCCCTTTCTTTGGGGCTTAGGGGGCTCTCAGACTTAGACTTCCTGTTACTTTCCTCTCCCTCTCCTTCCTGTCTGTAGGGCTTGGGGCTCTTCCTGTACAACCACGTCAATATGAAAGCATCCTTTGGTGATTAATTGGAGTTACACGTGTAAGCTTGCGGCTTCAAAGTCAGGCCGTAGCGTGTCAGGTTTTTGGTAAGGTTACTTAGTCTTATCCGAAAGCGGCGGAAGGCAAGGCATGTTTAATCACTTTAGTCTAAAAGCCGAAGCCGGAAGTCGAAGGGCGAAGACAAAAGCTACAGAGGCACGGCAACATGTTGAATTCTATTAAATACCACACAACCACCAAACCAACAAGCGGAGGTCTGAGCGGCAACATGGAACGCCGGGAGAATAGCGTGGACACGCCACGATATCCGTAGTGCGGCAGCACCTAATAGCTCATAAAGTAAGCGGCTGCAATTGAAAGCTTATGACGCGTACTTGTACTTAACAGCTCAACAATCTCCTCTTCTTCATCAATCAGGCTTGCTTGTCAGTAAAGAAAGAGAGATGGCTTTTCAATTCAAATTCAATAAGTATTGCATTTCTTGAAACCAAACACTGCAATTATTCAGGTGTATAAAATTGATAAGCCTTAGAATCTTCACACTTAATAAGGTCATTTTCTTACTTACCTTTGTCATCCGGTCCTCTTCTCCTTCGGAACTTGGACATAAGCTTTGCAGCCGAATGTCCTCAGATGTGAAATCACAGGCTTTCTGCCTGTCCATGCTTCTTTTGGTGTTATGCCATTCAACAGCAGACACCGATGAATAATATTGACTGCCGTGAGGCCAGTCCCCAGTAAGATTTAGAGATGCTCTTTTCTGTCATCATGCCCTTTTAACATAAACTTTGCCATATCAACGATTGTTTTGTTCTTCCGCTCTGCGACTCCATTCAGCTTTGGAGTGTAAAGGGCCGGATTCCATTTTGTTTTTGAAAGTCCTGTCTCTAGAACAGAACTCACCTCCATTGTCAGATCTTTAACAAAAATATAGCAAACCCGTTTCCTTCTCAACCATTTCTTTGAACAACTAACATAGGGCAACTTTCGAGATTTCAACTTCCAGAAAAAAAAGTCAATCCTACTTATATGTATAAAAGTCAAGTCATCCGTGAAAGTAATCAAATACCTTGCACCTCAAAGTTCTTCCTCGCTCATAGGTCCGCGTCAGTATGGACCAGCTCCTTCCGGTGTGTTGGCAATCTTGCCTGCTTGGGAAAGGGCTCTGCATGCTGTTTTCCTACAGCGCATGCTTCGCAAACAACACCAAACCAACGCATAAACGGCAGACCAATTACCATGCGTCTGCTTCTCAGTTCCAGTAGGCTTTGGAAGTTCAGATGACCATACCTATACCTTCCATGCCATACTCGTGTGGTATCTGATACAGCCGCTAAGGCTCTCTAAGATCCTCCATGAAACTAGTACTAAGCTCTTCGTGCCCTTTGGCCACGATTCTGAAACCGTTCTTATTATCCTTCACGAAACTATTTCTTCCAGATCTATCTTGTATCCGTCTTTTGCGAAGATACAGAGAGCAGGTTCTTCCTCCTTTGTACTAGCAGCATATCATTCTGATTTTTCAGTGTGCCGTCTTCCATATTCATCTTAGCAACTCCACACCCTTCAATCTGGTGTGAGCTCTCATCTAAAAGTATGATCAACTCTGTGTCAGTACAATAGTATATTTCACTGAACCACTCTCGATTGCAGGTTGATGGCCCTCCCGAGTATGTAACCAACCTTGCTTTTTCAGTCCCGTGTTTCATTTTTGTCTTGAGTCAGAAAAAAAATTCTTTCTATTAAGCTTTGCATGATGGAATTGGTTTAGCCTAAAATACCTTAGAGTTATTCCCGGTTAGGCGGAGTATGCACTGTTCCACCCTTTCTCTCTTCAAGCCCCCTTAGATACAAAGGCCTGCCCGCTTGACTGACATTCGCTTCTTGCTACCTATGGAGACATCACCCTCTCCCTTTAGGCTGCTTGCTTCTGTCGTTCTTCCTATCTAGTCAAGTGGTTGAACCAAGCCTCAGGTAGCTCTTTCGATCTCTCTTCTCCGGCTTGGAAGCAAAAGCAGTTGAAGTGATATCCCTTTCCTTTTACCCCCTCCCTTTAAGGTATAGGGTTTCAAACATGTTTTCTAGTTGGGAAACAACACAGGAGACCGGCTTTCAAGCTTCTTAAATCGATTGCACTGGCAAAGAAGAAAAGAAGACAATACAATCGGCTTACCCAACTGTCCAAGCTAAAGAGAAAATTTGACTGTCGGAACATGAGTTTGATTTGCATCTTAGAAGTCAAAATTTGGAAACTCAGCTTGTGCTTCGACGCACACTCTTAGGATTGACAGGCTCGTTTTTCCTCTTTTCACTCTTTTCCGCTTTAGCTGGAGTTTGACTAACCTGGATTTTAGGAATAAATAACCTGACTGTCTCGAGAGGGAGAGATAGTTTATGATCGAAGACCACGGACTTGAGGAATGGGGTCAGTGCAAAGCGGAAGATGAATTCATTGATGGAATGTCAAGGTCAAATCGTGAAAGCAAAGTGGGTCTGAAGTCTACGCAACTTGTTGGCCAATGGTAGCTCCACCATTTCATGCACTTCTCTTCGGCTCATTAAGAGCGGGATCCGGGGTAACAAAGGCGGATTGAACTACTGAATAAGAGAAGCATTGGGATTCCTTGAAAAAGGGTACTATATCATTGCGGAAGCTGAAGGGAATCCTTCGAAAGGCAAAGCAACGAGGAAGCATTCAAGGATCAGAGAAAGATGTCTTCGTCGGGAAGAAAGCGCGAGCTCTTCAATCAGTGAGCATACCTCATGGAAATGCAGGTCTTGTTGCAGCTGGCTGTCTGTTATTCCGTGTTGTTCGGCCATGTAGGCCAGAACCCTTCTGTGGGCGGCCTCAGCGGCCTGCCTTCGCTCCTGGAGGCTCATCTGAGCAGGTCCAGGGTTGGCCTTGCTACCAAGGCCGCTCGCAGGCCCTCTCGCTAAATCGAGAGGCATAGGTTAATGGTGCACACACAATTCCCAGGCTTTCATTAAGATGGCCTAAAACGGCAATCTTAATTAATAGAAGGTACAATGTAGCGTAGGTAGACTGATTTTGTAGGTGCTCTAGTGGTTTAGAGGCAGTTCTGTTGCTACCAACTTCTTTGTTTGTAGTCTAGTAGATCTACATGTTCTAGTGGATCAAAAGTTTGTGTTCAGTAACAGAAAGAGGTGAGGCTTTCTTACACTGAGAAGCCTCGAAAGGCATAGGAGTGCGCCTCTCGTAGACGAATACCGACTTGCGGAGTTTGCTGCGCGGGAGTATCCGCCGGTCGGTGTCGGGTCGGCCCCTAGGGCACTATTCGCCTTGGGAGTGCTTCGGCCATCAAGCGACTTTGTGAGGTAGGGGACCAGACTTGTGACTGCTGCAGTTGTTGTCAGCAGGGTATGTGGCACTCCACAAGTTGAGTAGTGCTGAGCCAGGAGATCTTCCTTTGGATCGTGACAACGCTCGTTGAACGGTTCAAGTAGAAGTGAATAGGTAAGAAGTGGAAACCAACCTCCATATCAATCCATCTCCATAGGATAAAGAGCAACAGAAAGGAATCCCGCAGAAAAGAACTCACTGGCGGAAGCGTGGATTCTCTTCCCTTGTAGGTAGCATCCACAAGACGTAGTCATCGAGCCCTATCATAATTTTTCATGGCGCCGAGAAATCCCGTCCGTCCGGTAAAGGCAGATTATTAAGCTCGAGTAAAGTGCACGAACCAAAGGCTCCTCCTCCTCCTACTATTGGGTGGGTTCTAATGCCACTCAGGACGGAGGATCCTTCCATACAGTAGTTGACTCCGGAGGGATGGAAGACTCAAGATGGAATGAAACCTATCGCCTTCAGAGAGAAAGATGTTTACCTATCCTCCCCTGCAACCAAATGTGAATTGGCTGGATTTGAAACCAATGAAGAGGAATCGGACCACCTTCTGACCCGACCTGATTACCCTCATCGAGCAGTAAGTAGACCAGCCTTTGAAGCCTTCCCCAATTCCCTATCCTCCTTGGAAATAAATCTCCTCTTCTGACCCGCATCTGAACCAACCTTCTGATTCACGAATAAGCAGATGAGGAACCGAGAAACCGACCCGCTTCAGACATTTGTTCCTCCCGCCATCCATGTAATGTAGTTCAGCGCCTCTACCACCTGCCTCTCCCCGATCAACTTACTCCTCTTCTTTTGACTGACCGGGGAAGATAAAACACTTAAATCAATGTGAGATTCGTTAATGCCTCACTGAAGAAGAAAGCAGAATGCTTTCCATGGCCGACCCACTCCCATCATAAAAAAATGACCGATCGCCTCAAACCGAAAAGAATAGTCAGTTGCATTTGATCGAGATCAGGACCCCCAACGGGGTAGGGGCGGAGGTGAATAAATGAATGAATAAAGGTAGTATCCTCTCGTGCCCTATTAATTAATCAAGTGCCATCCATTACATCAAGTCGGTCTATTCCACCCCAAGCCCTGTTAGAATGGGCTAGAGCGAATCTTTTTTTCCCACTTTGACTTCGCACTCACCGGGCAATAATCACGATGAAGCGTCCAGGGAGAATCATGGGGTAGGTGAGAGGCCTCAGAGTGAAGTCGTTGTAACGGAAGCGCCCCAAAACGAGGAGTAGCGCCTCGAAGAAAAGAAAGCTACAGACCGAGAGCAAACCGATGGGAAACATAGTACCAAGGGATTTCTATCAGTCCATTGGTCAAACTATTCCGCTACTAATTATTGGCTGCCTGCTGTGGTGGGAGTACGTACCAGAACAAGCAAAGGAAGAAAAGAGCCCAAGGGCGATAGGCAGGAGCGAGAGTCTGATTCGGGTTCCGCTTTCACTGGATTACCTATTCTAAGGTCAGTGAGCCGAGGATAAGCTGAGATGGCTAAGCTGGGATTGGATGGAAGCAATAAATAGGAAAGATTTTGAAGGCTATGGAGCCGGGCTAAGCAGCTAGGAGGTTTGCGGTAAACATGGTTCAGAATCCGATCCGATGAGTAGTCGGGATTCGGTTGGTGTGAAGTGAGCGAAGGAGGGGTAGTCTTTGTTTTTCGACTCTGCAGCGATTTCACTGTCTTGTCTCTGACTCACGAAGGTACCACGGAGAAGAAAAGGCTGGCAATTGGCTCGAAAGCAAAGCAAGGTTAGGAGCCCAGCCCCAAGATGGATGAGATTTTGGTTGAAGAGTCATGTCTCACTTCAACTTCAGACTCTGATTAGGGTTCTGCTGTCACTAATAGAACCGGAGGGGCATTTCCTATAATAGAGCCAGCCATTAGCTTTGAGCTTGAAGGTGACGAATAAGCTGCACATGAATCCAAACCGGAATGCGCTTCCGTATATTCAGTTGAGGAATAGGCAGTTCTTGCTCAAAACTCTGCAGCGATTTCATCCGCATACGGCTTGCCCCTGCTCAAATGCTTTCCGTGGTTAAGTTTCCTCGATAAGCTCTTTTGAAAGCTCTTTTAAAACGTGAACGTGGCGAAAGGAGCGGTTGGAGATGAGCCTAAAAGATCGAACAGAATGAGTTCAGGTTCACGGCTTTCAATTGAAATAGAAATCCGGGTGAGAAAGAATAGGAATGGATCTAGCTGCTTCTCCTATAGCTATAGATAGAATGTCAGATGAAAGGTTTCGCAATGAAAGCGAGAGACCAAGGGGCGAAAGGCAATAACGATTTGGCTCCAGGGTTTGACCCTTACTGATCTTGTCACAAGGATTGTTGACTCAAAAAGGAGTGAAGGCGAGGTCAGAATCGATTGAATCACAGTATGAATACAAAGGAGTCGGCGTAACCGGATAGAAGCAAGTAAACGGAATTATGCCATCAGTAGCAAAAGCCTACTTATGAACGGTTAGATGGCTTATCTTATCTGTCACCAAATAGGCTCAATAAGGCTAATCCTTCAACAGAAAAAGGCGAGTTGCGCTAAGGTCTCAGTTCCAGCCAGGTCCAAGTACTACAGACGAAGGAAGCACACCGAACCTAGGTTCTTTCTACCTCGTCAGAGAAGAAAGTGGATTCCCTTTTGTGTACGAGACTGGGCTATGAATCCAATCCCATCGATCAAGTTCGAGTGCTTTGATGCTGCTTGAAGTTCTAAGGGTAAGGCCTGGTCTCATTCCAGTTTGCCAAAACCACCGTCTTGATTGCTCCTGGGGTCAAAGTACCAAATCTCTAGATCAATTTGAATGTCATAGATTAGATTCTAGATGCAAGGTAAGGTGCAGAGCGAAAGGAAGACTGGCTCAATGAAAAAGAAGATCCCATAATTTTCCTTCGTAAGATGAAGGTCAATGCAAAACGGAAATCGCAGGCATACTCGCGAAAACAAAACAAGAGCGGGAAGCACAACCTATATCCCATGCCATGTCACATGACATGCCATGCCCGGCTGATCGCTCAAGAGCTGTCATTTGTTTTCACTTTATGCCATGTTACATTTGACAAAAACCTCTCCTTGGATCAGAAGGCTCTATAATTTTGATCCTTTTGATAGCGAGAATCAGCAACAGCCAGGTGCTAACCCACAAACCACGCCCCGACTGTTACGCAGGTTCCCTAGCTTGAAATCAAGACAAGGAATGCAAAGTATGAATACTCGTAGGAATCCAAACCATCCTTTGGTACAGTTTAACAAAATGATGGACTGCTGCAAACGCAACCCACACTTGTTAGAGCAAGGTAAGATAAATGTTCTAACAAAGAATAGTTGGCAGACAATGATACCCACTCTTACCAGTCTACCTACAGTCATCCAAAAAATCTTGCGTCCAGAAAGGGGATATATGGCCAAGCTATTAAAATCCCCCGATAGAGTCATGGGGATTACTGATGTAAGCAGAGGAAGCGAAAGAATCAGACAATTCACCTTTATAATATATATATATAGGGGATACACAAATGACTGGAGAATCTTAATATTTATTACACTATTATTAGGATTTAACGTATGGTTCTTCTTCTGCATTCCAGAACCTCTCTTTGTAAGACCTGATCTATGTTACTCGGAGGTATGGCCACGTTTAGTAAAAGAGGCTCTCAGCTCGGACTGGGAGGGGGGATGCCCATTTAGACATTTGGCGGGATATCATTGCATTCATCCTGAAGCTATTCATGATCAAGTCATGATTATGTTGGAAAAAAGCAAGGAGGCATTCGACCCCTTGAATATCAACCCTCAGCCGAAATCTCTATCCTTCGGTCACTTTTCGTTAGTTAGGTTCAACTAATAATGGAAGAGGAAGGTCTTCCAGGTCTCTATGTCATCCGGTGATCCATATGCATAGTAAAAGCTTATCTGTGGCAATCAACGAGTGAAGCCGATTAAAGACCATGGGATAAAGGCTCTAAGTCCTTTTATCTCGCTAGATGGGGCATTAACGGTCTTAGCACTTTCCCTCTTAGAAGGTTTAGGCTTGCCCCTCTTCTCTAAGCCCGGAAATGGCGTATCGTATGCGTTTCTCTTATACTAATAGCTCTTATTCCGACAAAGGCAAAGCCCTCTTATTTCAGTCAACTCTGTCCCCTCTTTAAGGCAAGGCTGATCTTTGGACAAAGACTAAAAGAAGATTGGGAGCCGTTGGCATTCCCCTATTTGAGACATTAGGCCTTTTCGTGCAACCTCTTCTAGCAGCATATATTCCCTAAGAGCAAGAGGGGATTCGAAAAGAGTAAAAAGGGGCGTAGCGGTAAGACAGAAGAGCCTATTCTATTCCTCATTCCTACTCCTAGCTACTAGTAGGTCGCTCACTCTCTTTAGAGTAAATGGTTGACTCTAACACTCGAAATAAAAGAAGAGGAGAGATTCAAACAACCAGTAACCATCGAAGCGAGACCAGAGTCTCCAGGTCACAGTCAACGGTCGAGATACAGAGACAGAGCAACCCACTATCGAAGCTATAGACAGGACAGTTGAAGCGAAAGGGTCTTGGTTCAAGCCAATAGTGACAAGGATAATTCCCGAGAAAGCGCTCCAATGGCATTCCTCCAATGTGCAGTTATTGGTAAATACGTAAATACAAGGATTTAATTAAAAACCTCGATCTCATGCCAATCTTCTCGGTAAAGAAGAACTCTTTCGCACGATCTTAAGAGAGCCTAGTTCCACAAGAGCGTTATCACGAGCCTTTACTTGATGAAAGGCGCCCTGTAAGATGCGCTATATCGACAAGGCGAGGAGAAAGCAGCCTAATGGGAATAGCTCCAAACCAAAGCAGCCCTCCATCTCGCATATAGAAATGGTTGACAGGCAGACCTATTCATGATATCGAATAGGAATGATCATTATCTGGGGATACAGATATGCCATGCTAGGATGAGCTAGGCTTTCAACAGCATAAGCCACCTTCCAAGCGGCTTCCCTCCAGTGCCATTGACTATTGCTACGGTCATCAACCGCAGCATTGAATTGAGACTTTCCACCTTGCTTTGGACTTGAATGGATCTACTTCTCCTCTGCCAGATCGATCTTCATTAAGAGGGTCAACCCAAGCTATTGCTCTACCTCCTCTCCTTATGTTATGGTGGATTTTCAATCCCTAGTAGTAGACCAAGAGCTCCTGTTGGGAAATTCGGTTCTTGGTCTGATACATAGGGCAATCCACTCGAGTATGCGACTGCCTAAAGATGATAGACCTGCATGCGATTGATAGAAGGCTTCGACCTCCGGCACGCATCTCTTTCTTCCCACGCATCATATAAGTAAGCCATATCTAAGGAGCTCTAAAGTAAACCCAAGCTAAGTAACTTAGCTTAGCTCGAATTGGATTTCTTACTCCAGAAAAGACAGACTAATCTTAAATAATGCGCACACGTGAAAAAGGCTTACCCGCAGGCTGACTCTTCCAATCCAACTCTATCGAAGGAGAAAAAAGCTGGGACTACGACTTGCTTAGTGCAGGGCTGCTTGTCGTGATTGGTTGGACACTCTCTTCGTCTAAGGTCTTAGCTTGGTCACTCTATTAAGCTTTCCCAGCAAGTCTATTGAATGGGGTACGAAAGATTGCTATTCAAAGCATCGTTAAGAGTTCTGTCTTCTAGGGAGTAGTCAAGATAAGATGACTCTGATCTTTCCTTCTATGGAGCCGGATGTGAGCTTCTCGCCTACTGATCTTACTCAAAAAGAGTCAATGGGAGCGGACACATCAATAGCAGCAGACGCTGAGGAAGAAATCCTTGCTCTTCGGGCTAAGATGCTGACTTTGCCGTGGAAAGAGTAATGAGAGGAAAGCCTTGACCTTCCCTTGTTCTACCCTTCGAACTCGGAGATTGAAAGGTGATTGAATAGGAAGATCACTCTATGCAGCGACAGAGGCAAGATCTCTATATGTTGATAGATACCCGAGAGACTGAGTCCTTTCCTTAAGGCATGCCCCTACTCAACTTCCTATTGCAAATGCCAAAGCAACAAGAGCGGCAACTCCAAGTTCTTTCATACCCTCAGCTCAGGGAAAAGAGCTAACTGCTGCGGGAGAGGCTACTTCTCTTTCACTTCATTCACGGGAGACCTACCAAATCTGCGCATTTCTATAAGTCATGGTCACATGTCTTGTGAACATTCAACCATCAAGAGTGAAGGTCAAAGGAATGCTTTTCTCACCTGAATTTCTTCTTTCTTTTTCTGTGGAACCCGAGCTAATTCTTTTAGATCTTCTCCCTTCTCTGCTTCCTAGCCCAAGGCGATAGAGACTCTACTTAGTGAGTTTCCTTCAGTCGGGGTTCTAGTTGATGAAAGACTTTTTTCCTATTTCACTGCAAGGGTATGAAACTACGTAGAAGCAATGTCCGCTAAAATCAGTCTTTCTCCTATATAGAAGACTGCCTTCCCAAACTCAACTTAATCAATAGCACCAACAGCTGAAATAGCATCGGTTTTCCCATTTCTCTTTAGGGGATTGGATTCCTCTCTATTCCTTGTGTGGGATGATCCCTTCTAGCAGCCCTGCCTCCAACCTTGAGCAATTCTTGTGTGACTTATGATTTCATACCTCCACTTAACTGTAGAGTAACTTCATTCCTCCGTTGCTTCAGAAAAGAGAAGAGCGCCAACGGCAAGAGCTAATTCAGCTAAATCAATGGCACGTGGGAGCCTTCCTAAAAGAAGAATTGACTGACCTTGCTGCTTAGGACTTTGCTTCTCTACCGAATCCCCTGTGACTTCGTCCTCCACCATAGCCTCTTCTCCACGGCATAAACTAAGGAGTCCTTCTGTGTAAAGTTAGCTAGTGTGGATTCGCGTAAAGCTGTCAAACAACTTACATTCGCGGAAACCCTGCTGGTAATAGCAACATCTAATACAAACAAAGCATCCAATTACTATTTCTCAAGCCAGCAGACCATTAAAAGAGTGAAAACCCTTTGTATGACTAGGTTTACCTAACAAAACAGCTTTTACAACTTCAGTAATAGGGGAGTATATCTTAACCGCTCGCTACCGATATAAGTAAATTTACAGGCCTCGAAGAAGAACGAATACGTCCAATAGTGGTATGCGGCATGTCTTTCGTCGCTGTCAAACATTGTTGTATTCGCGTAAACATGTTGAAGACGAACTAAGACATCAATTCATTCTGAACTGCACCGCTGCCGTGTACCTTATTAGTAAGTAACTCTCCGACAAACTACTCCTGAAGCTTGAATAGAATCGAGCTGCGCAATCAATCATTGAAGTCCCCGGCAATCATCCAAAAGAAGGGCGGAAATCGAGACCATCAGACAGTATAGTGGCGCCGGAAAGAGAGATCGAGATGTGGAACAAATAAAGAAGTCAAGGGGAACTTTCATCCCACCGCCTCATCTTTGAATAGAGAAGCCAACCAATGTGCACAAAGGTCCTAGTTTATCTCGACGAAGAGTGGAACCATGAAAGTAGAGCCCGTTATCACTCCAGGGCAAGGTTTTGTTGCTAGCTTCAGCCCATTCTTTAGGATAAGTGTATACTTTTACCAGGCTTTCACTCCTAGTCGCTCTTAAGCAACTCGATCAAGCGGGAACTCAATCTGAGGGCAAGAAGAATTGTTGGCTCGGGTGGGGAAGAAAGCGCATTGCGTGTCGGAAGTAGACATGCCAGGAGTGTAAGGAGGGGTCGGTCCCTCGTTTGTTTAATCTTGGGCATCCCACTTCGCTGGGTCACGCGGGTTGAAGAAAGAGCTTTGTCCGGGCCGATAGCCAATCGAGTAAGCAAGCCGGGTTACATTATATATAAAATACGAGAAGGAAAGACCAGGGTAGACCCGAGAAAGCAATTCTCAAGCGAAAGCTATTCTCTGGTCCGGACCAGGTGCCGTATTAGGAACTACCGCCAGACACTCCTTGCCGCTGTCAACAAACATATGCTATTCTCAGAAAGCCTGCTGGTAATAGCAACATCTAATACAAACAAACCTTACAAATTCCTATGCTTCTAGCCAGCATGCCGTTACTAGTCGATTTAGTGGTAAACCCAGTCTATGACTATCCAATTCATATTCTTCTAGCCAGAAGGACCACCACCATTGATACATTGATAGTGGATTAAGTGGCAAACCTATACTATGCCCAAGTGCGGAGATACTTAAGTAATGGTACCCTATTGCTAAACATCCGGCTACCCATATAATGAAGGGAAGAAGCCCATGTCTGGAGCTATGCCACTGTAGAATCATTAATATTCGCGGAAACTATTAATATTCTCGGGTCTACCGCTAGTCGATCTACCGCTAGTCTTCTTCTTCTCGCCAGCAGACCATTTCTAGCCGAAAGGGTGGGAAACAAACTCTATGGCTTTAGTTAAGACAAAAGGCTTTCTCAACTTCTGACATAGGGGGTACAGCTTTGAAGTCAGCTGCCAATATGAGTCGATCTACAGGCATTCTATTTAGTTTACCTCGTGAACAACTAAACCGATCGGAAGAACGGCCAGAAGAAGATCTTTCTTGCGAATCGGACAACTACTAATATTCTCGGATCTCTACCAGAGACCGGGACAGGCACGAGAACAACTAATATTCTCGGACACAACAACCAGAAGCCATATCTTTCGTCGCTTGCTGCCAAACAACCTATTGACAAGAGCCGGTCAATGTCATTCAATGTCCAGCCAATAACCAATTGAGGAAGCAAGCCGAATCCTTATATACGAGAAGGCTGGAAGAAAGGGATCATAGCGGTGAAGGAGGACGACCGGAAGCATGTCTTTACTGGGAAAGCTGTCAAATCATTCATATTCTCGGAAAAACGACTAATATTCTCGGAAGCTCTTGTCAAAGGCCTCTGCTGGACCTAAAGCCTTAAAATCGGAACCTTAAAGGTCAGGCGCTACTTCCTTGGTGAAGTATCTCATTCCACAAAAGTGGAACAAATCTCTCGTGCTTAAGACATGAGAATTGGAAGGCGTATCCCTTACGTACTTTTTATTAGCCGGTGTGTTGATGATCCATAAGCCCTATTAACTCCTTTTTCTTTTGAAAGCTGTCGACAGTCATGTTCTTCTATTTCTTTACTGTTCCGTACTAAATTCCTTTGTTCACCAATCAACTGAAGAAGGAAGTATGCCCAATCGACTGAAGAACCATGAGACCTGAATAAGGATGCTCAACGGAGGAAGTCGTCGTAGACCAGGTCCCAAGAGGAAGCAAGATGCCTGGAAAACACAACAAATTAGGCTTCTCAAAGACTAGTTCAAGAAAGGAAGTTACGCATTCAAAGAATTAGTTTGAAGCTAACCATTCTGATCCACTCGATCTGATGCTCGCTGCTTTAAGACGTAATTTACTGACCAGGTGCCGGCCCAACAGCAGACCGGAGAGGAACCAATCGACTGAAGAACCAATTAGTTGTAGCAGCACCTGCGACTGAAGAAGTAGCCCCGGAAAACATTCAAAAGAAGAGGTCTAGGGCTGGTTCCGGAAAGGGATCGACGAGAATGTAGTTCATTCAAGGCTCAGACAGAATTAGTTGGAAGCACCTATTTCTATTGATATTGACTTGATGTGATGCTCTCTTCTCTCGCCCGGAAACCATAGGAAACATCCGCAGCAGACATCTTCAAAAAAGCTGGTTGGAGTTGCTCATTCACATTTGGAGTTTGAGCAGTTGGTCGGAAAGTACCTAGTTCAGTGACGCCTATTGCCTTCGTGTTATTCACACGTTATTGGCAGAATGCCTTCAATCTAGTCATGTTTGAAGCAAGGAACCAATCGTCATGCTTAACTTAACATACACGTTTTGTAGAACTTATGCCCCTCCTCTCTTTAAGTGGAATCAGGCTGAGCGATCTACTATGAAGATACAATAGGAAGGAAGATACAAATATAGAAGAGAGAGTCTCGCATCCCAAGTTGAACAAAGAATTCATGCTCAACACAACCTAATTGGTGAGCGGATGACCTCCTTAGTTATTAGCAGCCAAAACCACTTAATTTATTACGGATTTTTGAGACATAGTAAAGAAGAGGTGTTCAGGTCAACTCGCTTAAATAAAGTCGAGATTCAGTTGCTGTTCCGTAAGCCCTATTCACTCCTAGATGATACGAGGAATGAATCTCAGCAGGGGCCCCCCCGATCTTTGAAAAGAGAAGAAAGATATGCAGCTTGCTTGCGGCTTGTTAAAGGGATCTTTCCTTCCTTCTCTACCTGCTTCTCAATACCCTCTGCCCCCTTGGAAAAGAACCCGAGGCACCTCTTTACTGATAAAAGAATAGATAGAAAGAATGGGTTGGCTTAATACATGATTTGAACCACTAGCATCTACTTTCGAACCATTCGCCTCTACTCTTTGTTGTGAAGCTCATTCCCCGATCAGATCATCCCCTACATCAAATGAGTCTGTTCTACGCTTTTATGGTCGAAAGACTAAACCAAGACAAGTGAGCTAATGATGCCTCCTTCATCTTCAGATGAAAGCGGAATCTGAAATACATTGAGATCACCGAAAAATACACACAAAACTAGGAGAAGGAAGCAGCACCCAGCTCGATGAATCTGAAGCAGCAGACCTGCAAGACTCGGTCCTTATTTCTTATTTCTCAGTTGAAAGAGAGGAGAGGAAGGGAGAAGCGAACTCGACCAGGTGGTTTTTATCATTTTATTGACGATAAAGCTGAGATGGGGTAAGTGTGAAGAGTCAACTATTGCCCTACTTTTCTTATTTCTTAGAAGAATGACCCCGGTATACTCCTAAAATGGGGATTATCGCTCTACTGAATCGAAAGAATTACTCTCGCGTTTGGAACAGATAAGTTCGGTACAGATAACAAAGAATAGAAATTGGAGAGCAGGTGCCCTTCCCTAGTGGTTACCCTCCCAGCCCAAAGGGAAATGCCCAGATCATTTGAAAACAGATGCGTCAGTCACGCATCCTAATTGGTGAGCTTATGCCCGCCCTAGTTCCTTCCCCGCTCTTAGTTTGCTTTACAGGCACCATTTTCGCGAGGAAAAGAACATGTGGTTAACCGAATGTCTCACTGGTTGCTGGCCTTAGGGCCGGGAGCAGCACTGGTCTTTAATGGACCAGAAAAAAGTACCGTGGAAACCCCAAAGCCAGATCTCTATCCGTGCCGTGCATGTCTATATATTGACCCATTCTCGTGCTTCGTAACGAGCAAAATCCTCTTTCTTTGAAGCGAATTCCTGCCCTTTGGGATATTTTGTAATGAATCGAAAGACTCAATATTCCAAGTAAATACTTTTAATGAAGCTTTCTTTCCCTCGTTGGTACATTACGGGTCCGACCTAACCTAACTCCTTCGGGAAAGGTTCCTTTGATCTTCGAATCCCGTGGAGCGGTCCAAATCTACAAACGTATGAAGAAGTCGTTTCATAAGCTGTTTCAGCAGCTGAATCAGTCAAATTGACGCTTCAATCAATGCTTAACGCATGGGATATAGTCTCTTTTATCAGTTGGGTAATTTTCAGCTTCAAATAGGAGGTTCTCTTTCCTCTGTGTGGTCCGCGTTGAGTGGCTTATCCCTGGTTCGTACCTGTTAAAAGGATCTCTCAAACCAGGAGTGCAGTTTGGTTATAGTAAGAAGAGAGAAGACGAGACTATGGCATTGGTTTTCACCAAATCGATAAAGAACGAACTCAGGTGCGCCATACACCGACGCTATGGCAGGAGTTTGAGCTCCGCGAAAGGTATGCTTCCAATTGAGCTTGTTTAGAAATGTACTTTTTCATGATACAAAACTCAGGATTTGGTTCTAAACCATCTATATAAAATATAATTAAGGTGAAGACGTTGATTCACCTTCAGTGGAAGGCAACCTTTATCAGCATGTGCGGGCTGTGAAATGCTTTGGTGTACTTTTCCCCTTGTTCATGTCTTCAATGCGCTGTCACAGGTTCAATAGATCGTGGTAGGTTGGAAGAACCAGCTGTTGCAGGGGAACCATAAAGCCATGTCTTAATGCTGGACGTTCGCTCGGCCCCTCGCTTCACTCCCGAAGGGGAAGAATCGTCAAACAAGGTAAAAAGGTAACAGGAAAAAGCAGAGAGAAACCGAACAAAAAGAAAAGATAAAGAATGAATGACGAGGGTACGAATCAGAATAACCTCTAAAAACTATTCCGCCTATCCATTGGTTTTCGCTGCTTACGCTGGGTACGTTGGAGTCAATTCCCAATCTCCGAGCTGACTTTATCCACCCTTTTTATGGGCATGCTTACCGCACCGCTAGAACGAAGCCTATTTCTGCCCTGGTTGAAAAAGACTTTCCCGGTATTAGTAGTGTCTCTCCCTTTCGGGAAACTTAATTGATACATATGCAAACAAAGAAGGGGTTGCCTCACCCGAAATTCCCGTGTTTCCTCATTGAAAAAATGATTCACGTTCAATTGACTTATAATGGTAAGTAATCGTTTCTGCTGGGTGGTGAATTCGCGTCTTATTCCTCACGCTGGGAATTGATAAGATCACACGCTTCTAATTCAAGCAACCCTAACCCTTGGTCCGTCCTTTCGATAGTCGTACCTATCGGAGGTATGAGTAATGACACCAAGAAGGAGCGGAGAAAAACCTATTTTGATTCTTACGATGCCTCACCCTTAGCAATTGCCTTTCGCCCATCCCAGGGTATAGAAAAATAACCCGAACCCGGAGCCGGGTAGGGGTATAGTGAATGCGCAGATGAGCTTATCAAAACGAATGGCATAGAGTTTACGGTGAAAGTGAAAGACTTCTTTTTCCGCTTTTCTTTTCAGCTCGTTAAGTAGCTCTATCTCCTAAACGTAACAGACTGCAGTCGTACGGCTTTCAAATAGTTGTATCCATGGCTGGTTACAGCACTCACACATTGAGAATGTGAAAAACAGATTGGATTTGGCTCTCCATAATGTCTGTCTCTCATATATGCTACCTTATGTACCTAAGAAAACAATACTATCTATTTCTTATTGATTCACTTCCATATGTACTAAGCAGCCAACACTCAAACTACATTATGTGAAATGTGAACTGATGGTTTGGATGCCCCTATCACTACGCCTAACTATGAGCCGATGCAAATTCTAGAAGTTTATTTGCCCTTAGCGTGTTCTTTCATCGAAAAGTAGGCCCGGAATGTAGTCTTTCTAAGCCAGCTAACGGGGCCACGAAGCGCCCAAGGAATTGCGACTGCAAAAAAGCCTGAATGGCCGATTCCTCCTTGAATTGAGCTCTGATGGCATGGGCTTGATGCTACGAATCTACAGCACGCTATCCTGCTTGCACGGACGGCGTGTAGGATTGCCGTAATAAGATAAGAATGGTTGAATGGAAGACTGGCTATCTCTTTCTAACATGAGAGTAGGCATGATCTTTTCTCCATTCCTGCCTATGGTTCATTTTCCTTCTCTCGCACTAATGCCTTACGATCGTCGCGTCGGAGGGCCCAGATTTGGACCGGATACGAAGAAGTCCGCGGTAGTTCAAAACTGGAATTGGCCCTTTTCATCCCTTTTGACTTTTTGGCGAATCAAAACCAGGGCCAAGCACAAAGGTACTGTTGATATGGTCGGGACGTTCAACCTAAGTAATAGATCTATTAGTCAAACTTGAATAATCTTCACGGAAATGGAGTGAAAGTAGCCTACTACCAATAGGAGATGGTCCAGACTCATTCGAAAAGAAAGTATGTCCTTGGAAGTAAACAATAACCATTTTCGATTTCATTATGCGCAGGGTCCAGAGTTGAGTGTTCACCTGCCCTTCGCCGCCTACAAAGAAAGATTGGTCGATTGGTTAAGTCATTCATTCTGAATGGAGATGAAAAGGGGTAAATTCTTTTATCCTATTTAGGTAATAGATAAGAATCCGGATCTGTAGAATGAAAATTTGTTCACTCCTTTTGGCGTGGGAAACCAAAAAAAGTCAACCTGAAAGCTATCAATTGCAAGAGATGAGAGTAAGCCGGCTTTGCTTCCTTCAGGTCTCAGGCTTGCGAAGGACCTATATTGAATTGATTTGCTTATCGAAAACTATTTGAAAAAAACCTGCATAATCAAACCTAATAAAAATGAGAGTTTGAATAAGGATGTGATTTTGATATTTCCAACTAGAATATATAATGAAAAATGGTTGTTCCTTGCTTCCGGTTTCAGGTTCTGAGAAAGAGAGGGTCGTTTTCTAACTCTTGCTCTAGACTCGTCTGCTAACTCATTTTGAAAACATCCACCTCCTCGCCAATCCCATTCCATAAATAATGGAGTGCTCTTCCTTTTATGCCACGAATCGCTTTTTAGCGAAAAAGATTGAAGATGGAATTCCCTCACCAGTCCCATTTCGAATTCTTTTATTATTTCGATTTCTGGCTGGCTCTTTCTAAGAAGAAAGAGAAGGCCACGAGCTATAGTAGGTTATAGCCTCTAGCTTCGTAACTTCGCTCCCTTCATCCACTGATTCACTCCTCTCTTGCTCAACTAGAAGATCCAGGGTCTAAAGTAAAGGTAAAAGAGGTTAGGAAATAGAATACGCTTGCTTTCGATGGCGATTCCTATTCAGATTTCTGTTTCCGAATATGCCTTTACTTGTGTTTTTTTCCTGGTCTTCCCATTGACTTCCGCCGAATACGAAAAAGTCACTATATTAGCCATCCCTTTCGCCTTCCTTTAGATCGTGGACTCGGGCTTATTAAGGGAAACACTTTCTATACATTAGACATACTCTTACTCTAAACTAGTACTCCTAAAAAAGGAGTCAAAATTAGCTACAAAACTAGAGTTTCAAGGACAGGATAAGGCAAGGGAAGTTTCTTTTGGGAAGCAAGCCCCTAAACTTATCCGCTTATCGGAAAGAGCAGGGACCTACTACCTACAGGCAGATGCAGGAAAGCCAACTTAATAAGGCTGTCACCGAGCTCTAAAAGTCTATGCTGTGCTGGTCCGCGATCATGTAGTGATGTGGGCGAGGAGAAGTGAAAAGGCGAGAGGTTAGCAAGCGGTGCCAATGCCCGGGATCGGAGGTTTTTGCCTGACTTCAGGTGCTGTAGAGGTCTTTGCTGGTGCGGGTTCGTTCTGTCTGATCTTGACTCACTCTGGGCTCCTGTCTTCCAGGCTCAGTCACTTTGCCTGCTTTCGAGGAGTGCTATACGTGGTCTCACAGTCCGACCTGCTCTTGCCAGGTTCTCCTCTTATGGTTTGAAACCCGCCTAACTTTTCGTACGCTTGTCAGCTTCAGCCCCTGTTGAATCGGTTCTATCCGTTTATTTATGGTTCCACCCTAGGAAGAAAGTCCTTATTCCTTCAGTCCGAAAAGCCAAGCCACTGATGCTACTGTTGCTAAATCAGCCAATAGAGTGTAAGGTTACCGGGTCATTCTGTCGGTTTGAAGCCTTCGGCAACCGGCAAAGAAAGAACGTTCTGAGCAGCAGTAACGCTCATAGCAAGCAAGAAAGAGGGGTAAAGGGCGGCGGGAAAGCCAAGTGTTGTTTATAGAGTCGGAGAGCTAGTAAAGCTCATAGGTTTCTACCTGTGACTAACTTAGTGTGCTTTTGGTAGCAGCAGCCATACCAACAATCTATCTTTCGTAAATAAGCACTCGCATTACGGTGCGAGATCTGCCAAGCTAAGCTCAGTCACAACCCACCGGCTCAAACAAAAGCTGGATCGGTTCACACTGAACGCGAACCAAATCTAGCAAGTACTCTAGCAAGTAGGTACACGAAAGCCCAACTAACTTTAGGGTCAACGAAAGCAAAACATTAGGTTGTTCGGCACAACCATCAACCTCTTCTGATAGACTCAACTCAAATCATGAAAAGGAAAGTGGAAGCTACAGTTGAAAGGGCTTCATCCCCCAAAGTTCTAGGAACGGAGTTGGAGACTCTCTTATTTAAGTTGATAAAATCACATTCTCTCCCCGTGAATCGATTGAAGTATGAAAGTCTTCTCCGCTATAGACATCGCGAGGAGTAAGGACAAAGCAGGAGATCAGAAAGAAGATAGAAAGTCAGATAGCTGATAGGGCTGCAGCTAAGAGCAAGTCGTTTCTTACCTTTACTATTGGGATATCAAAAAGATGAATCTTCCTCATTCCCTATTCGATGCTCCATAGGGAATGATGAAGTTCATATGATATGAAGAGAAGGATAATTAGGCAGCTTGCCCATTCCCATTCGAGGTAAGTTACCCACTTCTGTCTGTCATGGAATCTTTGGTAAAGGGATCCAGAACCCTCCCTGGTTCTATCAAACCAGCCTTCCTCTAACCCTATCGCTCCACTCCAAGTTACTTCGCTCTCTTCCCTATACCTGTCGTACTCGGCCTGATCTTCTACCTACCTTGCCGACTAGCTTTGCCCTTCGG
>KE505732.1:202094-222598 GCA_000441515.1 Elaeis oleifera
ATTCACCTTCCTCCTCTTGTGTAGAAGCAGTCTATCATATCTATAGGTTCATTGTAATCAACGCAACCAAGATTATAGATAGAGGTAAGGCAGAGTTAGGTTGTAAGTGGAAAAGTGGACAGATAAGTTACCTTTACCGTCACTCTACAAAACCTAACATGAGATTTTCAACCCCTCCCTATGCTCCGATTCAGGTTTTAGACCTATTTTCCTCTTTGGGAAAGAATTTGCTTACTTATCTTTTCCCATAGGACCAAGGGCCGACCCCAACGTCCATGAAAAGGACTTTTCTTCTGCTTTAGCTCAAGACGAGGCTGCGAAGCAGAAAGGTGTAGTTTTATAGGATGGAGGGAGTCAGGCACGCAGAAGTGTCATAGAGAAGGAGACTTCTCCATCTTAAAGCAGCTTTAGACACCCAACCCAGGTTGACAGAGTAAGGCCGTTGGGCGTGTGGATGGGTTCGAATCCCATCGTCCTGCCGTAAATATAGGGGCACCTGTCTCTATCTAACGCCTTTTCCTGCCGCTTCACCGTACCGCTTATTCCCGCTCGGAAACATACTGTAACCATTCCTTTCACTACCGCTGCTTGGCCAACAGCTAACCGGTAAAAAGTCTACAGCAGCTTCCTACCGTACCACCGAACTGCAGCTTGCTTTTCTTTTACCGCTCTGACAGCTCTCTATCTCCTTTTGTAGTAAGTCTAAACTGCCTCTTAGTCCCAATGTTAAGAGGTGCTTTCCGAAGGCGAATAAGCGCCGCTTAACAGCCCCCTCTACTGTGTTAGCTAACTTAGCAGGAGCTCCTTCGGACCCTCGATCTTTCAAGTACACTCAACCGAGGAATGGTGATCTTTCCATCATTCCACTTTGTTTGTTTGCGGATTCAAGGTCAATCCTTTCGATTGATTGGCCTGATTCCCTTTCTTACATAGAATAGAGGGGTGCTCTCAGCTAGCCTCAAACTTTTTACCAACTGAATCCTCATGCCTCTCCTCATTCTTTATAAATGAAAAAGAGAATTGCTTTGCTTTTTATTTTGATTCGCGCTTTGTAGTAATTAGAGGGAGAGCACTCTGACACCGGGCCACGAAGGGTCGGATGGATCGGCCTATTGATAAACACCGACCAGGTCGTAACCATATTCTAAAGCTTTGGAACGAACGGCAAGCGGATTCAAAGTCAATCCTTTTGTTCGCTGCTTCATTGCTAGCTGAAAAGCTATCTATTGCTTTTTTTGAAGCGGACGATTCCGCCTCATCAGTGTCAGGTCAGCCTCTGTTGTCGAATCGGTTCTATAAAAACCCCCTTCTCCTGGAAGAAAGGGTAATATCTTTCTCCACCCAAAACCCTCGGAAGCGAAAGCTTTCAGTGTAAATGTGTAAAGGTTCCGTCGATGTGGCCCAGATGATTCAATAGCCAGTGTAAAAAGTTCTAAATCCTTTGGACGATATTCGGATGGAGGTCACCTTGATTCACGGTTTTTGCTCAACTCAACAATGACTCCTCCCTTGCTTCTTAGGTCGTTCAATTTATAGGCGAGGGTGGACCGTTTGTTCTTTCGAAATATGAATGAACTGGATAGTATAGAAGCCAATGAACAAGATAAGACAACGACTGAAATCTATCTGGAATATTCTTAAAAGACTCAGCGTGCGTATGTGGCGGAGCGATTTGGAAGTCGCTCGACGCGTAATTGGGCTTCTAAACAAAGTCCAGTTATGCACCTATGGTTGTCTCACCAAGGAGCACTGTATTGCGGTGTATCTATTCACCCGGTGGTTTCTTCGTCTGAGACGGAGTGGGGGTTGGCTTTCTTGAATGCCGCCCTCTATCTGAAGTGTGCGTCGGTTTCTCCTATGGCGGGAATTTTGACAAAGACGAAGGACTCCCATTCCCGATCAGCTTGACACGGTCAGGGATTCCACGGTGCGTGCCAACTTTCCATAGGCGAAAGATTGCGCGTAGGGACGAAGCGGCTGAGAAGTTGGTGAAGTTTGATTTGTCTATCTTCTCACTTTATAAGCTTATTCTCATTGGGAAGAAGATGAATTTTCAGTATACATCCATCGTAAAGCCGTGTTCTCCTATTCCTGATGAATTCTTGGTTGAATTCAGGAGTATGGTTGTTGAGCTCGCGGAGAGGTATGTTCCGCCTTTGTTTGAGATTCCTATGAATCTCGGCTTACGCTGGCATGCTATATGGACTTCCCCGTCTGTGGTGCGTGCGCAGTCCTGCCCTATTCAAGGTTTGACTGATCTGTACAGTCGGGCGGTGTGGGATTTGTTCTCCATCGCCTTATGGGATAAAAGCTATCTGCTCTCCCCGACCTCGGATCAACATCAAAATTTCACTGAGGGTCGGCTGTGGCCGTTTCACTATAAAACCGTGAATGGGCATGGCGTTACATAGAACCTGTGTACGCCTTCTTTGCGTCTGATCGACAGATATTCCCTACTAGGGGGGAGATGCCTGACGATTCTTCGAGTTTTCCATGGTCTTTATATCAAACTATCACTGACCTGGACTCTGTTTATCCAAAGTAAGCTCTTTCCTTCACTCCCTTCTTGTGAGAGTTTACGGTTATTGTCGTTCTCTCCTTGATCGGATGAATGTCTGGGCGTCTTTAGACGCATTGATGCAACCATTTTCACCGGGTCGTTTGGCCGGAAGGTGGTGGCAAATGTCGGGTCTTCGCGATCCAACTTGTTGAAAGGTCTAATTCAACCTGCGCATGACTGGTGTATGTCCGTTCTTAGATTAATTCCTATGGACGGTACATTCGATCAGTTACGACCGGCTTAAAAGGGTGAAATCTCTCTTTTCTTTCGATTTCTCGTCGGCCACTGACCGCAAGCGCCTCTGGCAGTGCAAGGTCTTATTATCGAAGCTAAGTTTAATCGGCTCACTGCGTTTGCGTGGGTTGCTTGTAGTCTTGGCACGAATGTTTTCTCTTGCCAGACCTCTCGTGATTCTCGTCGACTCGGTTCGAGCCGTCTCATTCGTTTTGCTACCGGCCAACCGTTGGGATTCCTGTCTTCTTGGCCGCTCTTCGCGCTTTGCCATCACTTCATTCATTGTGTGGTACTGCGCGGAAAAGGTCTATCCTAATCGTGTTTTCAAGCGTTATGCTCTCCTCGGTGATGATCTCGTCATTGGGGATCCTTCCGTTGCGGAAGTCTATCGGTCTGTTATTGTGGGTGTAAAGATTTCTTTACCGAAATCTCTGATTTCCGATTCAGGCGCATGTACTTGTAGGTCGCCGTAAGTGAGAAAGAACTTCGCAGTCATAAAGGAATCCAAAAAGATAAGACGGGGCAGTCTACTTACTTTCATACGTGAGTACTAAGGTTCGACTCTTTAGTTATCTCTTTCTTTTTCGGTATGCCGCTCCAAAAGCAAGGAGTGCGCTCAGCGGAGCAGACTTCAAATGCAGGCACAACAATATGACTCGGAAGGAGACTTTTTTGATTTCTAGGGTGGTTAATCGAATAACGACTAAAAGCACAAGCGGATAGGCACGCCATGCTAAACTGCGACGCTGGCTCCATACGGGGTACGGTACTAAAGATGCTACTATCGCACAAAAGACTTTCACTTCCGCAAGCTGCTGTATAGAGATCTTGAGCTGCGGTCCTCACAAGCTGCTAGATCGCGGGGTGTAATCGATAACAAGACAATCCCAAGCACGCCTGAAGCTAAGTGCCCCTCCTGACCACAGATGCATATGTGAGGAAGAGGAGAGCCTAAGCGTACAGGCGAGAACTAAAGACCAGCACTGAACTCTGCTAACGCCCTCATCACTATGGTCCCTTCGCCTGCGGCACAGACCTCTACGACGACGCTGACTAAGCCCCGGCCCTTCCGTGGACTTCGCTGAATTGACCACACTGGAGGAATTTCTTTGTGGTACGTCGAGGCAAACCTCTTACTGCACAGTGGGAATCTTTCTACCACGCGGGGCAAGCCTTTTAGCGAAGGATAGGTCTTTTTCCGGCGAAAGCAGCCGCGGCTTGTATAACCTTTTATCTAATCAGCATGACGAGATCTTTTTCCTAGCTCTTAGTAAGGACAGTCAGCAAGGACTTCAAAGTCTCCTCGTTCTTTGAAAGGAAAAGCCTCCCTCACTACGCTCCGCCTACCAGTCCCAAAGTCTGGTTAAGATATTGTCTATACCCAACAGTTCCCTGGCTCCTTTCAGCGAGACAGACGGCCTGCAACAAGGCGATCGACCAGTGAGGCGGATCACAAATGGGACTTTCTTAGTGATTAGTAAGGGGCCGAGAGAGGGCGCTAAGCAGAAAATCAAGGACTATCTTTCAAGAAAGCCAGTCCTTATGCCTCCCGCCCTATTTCTTCTTTCATTCTCGGGTAGGAAGTTGGGAAGGGATGAGGTTAGGGCTTTGTTTAACAGACACATTCTAGGATAGATTGCCAGTAAGATTGAATAGGCTGCTAGAAGGGCTTGCAAAGTCGAAGGTGCTTTGAAGGAATTACCCAAGGCAAGGCTCGTCGAGACCTCCATGCCATCTTTGGCTGTTTGCAGGAAGAATTGTCCAAATAGGAAGAAATCCACATCTGCTCCCAAAAAGGGCTCGTCTTTTAATGCCCCAAGAACTAAGCTAAGGGGAAGCATAGCAATACCGGTGTTGAGAATAGTGTTGATATCCCCTCACAGCTCCAAGAGCTCTGATTCCCGGAAAGAGAAAGCCCTTCCTTGCCTTCACCCCTCTCTCCTTCTCAACATATCGCGTAAGGAGCGAAGCAGTCTTACAAGTGCGAACCAAGCGAGTGTAGCCAGTGCGGAACTCGCTTTTATACTCGCAAAGGGTGCTCGCTCTTTACTGGCTTGGATACTCGTGTAGTAAATATACGTAGCTCGCTTGTGTTGCCTGTGCGAAACGAGCTACATATGATGAAGCGAGTGAAGTTTACGTAACGTAAGAGCTATAAAGCGATAACTAGAGTATAAAAGCAAGCCTAGACTGGTCCTATCGAACCAGCTACTTCATCCCAGATCGGTACGGGATTAGATATACCAACCTTTCCGCAAAAGATCATAAAGCCACACTCGGCCTTAAAAAGTGAAAAAAAGACTTCCTCACCTTACCTTAAGAGTCGATCGAAGGAAAGCTAACCGGGATGCGGACCTCGCACCAGGCTATGAAAGAGGAGCCCGGAGCAGACCAATGACGAAGGCTTTTCGAGAGGGATGATTGAAAACTTAAGGAGAGAAAGCAAAGCTTAGACCCCGAAAGCGTTGACTGGTAAAGGTCCGCGCTAGCATAGCTGTACTTGTACTTGGAGCTAGCCGAAGGTGCCTTTCGCCAGCTAAAGCGGGCCAATTCTGCGTCGGTAGTAAGAAGGAGCTGCTTGAGATGAGAGAGTTGGGATTGATGTCACTATGCTTAATGGAATTTGCTAGCGTATATAAGGCGTATAAAGGTATCCCGAGTTGGAGGAATATCCGCTTATCTTATAGAAGAAATGCCACATCTGACCCAAGGAAAGCAACTTCACTCCTGGGGAAGGGGATTGGGGGACGGAAGTGACATATATAAAGAGCAGGCATCGAATACAAGCTGTTTCAGGCCAAATGCCCCAGAAGGAAGAGAAAGTGACACCCTTAATGTCCGAGGAAGGGAAGGAGGGGAAGGTGACGGAAGGCCAGGAAGAGTAAATCGTAGAACAGGAGGAAGGAGATAGGCATCGAATGCTCCTATTGAATGCGGTGCTATTGAATCTAGCTAGGTCCCTTTGACCCCAGCCGAAGCCTCATCTGAGGGGAAGGACGTTCTTTAGTATAAATGGCATCGGAATGCTGCAATCCAAGTGTGAAAGTTTTTGTGAGAGAATAAGCCGCTATCGAAGAAGCTCAACCAGTATCCGCTCTTCC
Source organism: Elaeis oleifera (assembly GCA_000441515.1). Classification (NCBI taxonomy): domain Eukaryota; kingdom Viridiplantae; phylum Streptophyta; class Magnoliopsida; order Arecales; family Arecaceae; genus Elaeis; species Elaeis oleifera. The sequence continues at coordinate 207,990 of KE505732.1, forward strand.
TCTTGTTGCATCGACTCTTCATAACGTCTCGTATTACTAAAAAGCACTCAAATACGTTGTATGTAAGGGCGAGAGGGTATCAAAGAGACAACCACTGTTTACTAGCAAGCATTGAAAGCAGATGCCAGAATGACTCTTTGAACTGAACGACGTAATAAAGGAACTAGCTGCCATCAAGACTGAACGAGATGAGGATCAAAGAAAATCGAACTAACTGTGAAGAAAAATGGACCTTATGCATATGGGCGTGGCCCTCACGAAACGGGCCCGGTGCCAATGAAGTGTGCACGACCCGTGTAACATGAACTTTAGACCTCTACTCCCCTTAACTAAATCTCCAGGCCTGCCAAAGACTGCTCACTTACGAAATAGTCCTAAGCCTATGCCAATGGACTCGTGACATCCATGCACTGAGTCGTCAAATGACGCACGTTAAGAAGGCCCAAGCTTATACGCATCGGCCCTGTCCGCGGGGAAGCGTTTTGGAAACGTTGGAACTCTTTTGTCAAAAACAAGAAGCATTTTAGGTGACATTTCCTACATACTATAACGAAGAACACCACTATATAAATAAATATAAATATAAATATAAATATATATATTTATTTATTTTTATATTTATTTATTTATGAATGAGTATGACCAGAATACCCAGATTGTTCAATCCCGATTGGTTATACCTGAATGCGGTCTCCTTGCCTGCAGGTAACAGACAATAATAGCTGTGCCTTTGGTTTTCTAATCTGCGCGCTTGTTTGTTCGGTTGAGGTGTCGATCTATACGATGTTTGGATCAATGATTCCGAGGTCCAATTTCTAGTTAGAAATCATGGAATCCCAAATTTCATTGACATGCGAGAAATTTCGATTCTTCGATGGCAGTAAGGGGTTCGCAAGCGTCTCCTCCTCCCGTTATACAACAAACACGAAACGGTCTGCCAGCGGAACTACTTACTTCACAGCGATCGATTAGGCGGAACTGCTTAAGCTGGTTGTGCAAAGTTTGTTTGTTTGTTCACACAGGCAGCGTGATTGTGGGGCGTGTTGCTTCGCAAGGTAGTTAGTTTTTTCATCAAACAGGCATGATAGTACTCAACTGCGGAAAACTAGTAAGGATTGTGCCTGCCATCAAATTCGTGCCGCATGGCGGGATTACTCTACACTCTATAAATAGAGGCTCGATAAGCCTTCGTGCTCTAAAAGAAATCAAAGAATTTTTTATTAGCGCGGTTGATGAACTATGGCTATTGCAGAAAGGCTCGCTCAAGTTGGAGAGGAAATACAGCACGTAGAGAACGACCTGCGCGAACGCCGGAGACTCTTAACAGCCTTTTGGAGACACCTGCGCCCGGCGAACCCTGCCGTCGTAGGAGACCGCATGCGCGCGACGGAACAGAGAATAAGGGGCCTCGAGAGGAGGCTACAAATGCTGCGAAATGAACAGCAAGAGCTCATTGTGCGGGCTGTCACCCGCGGTCACCGGGGAGACTAGAAGAGTCCGTCGACTCTTTCTAGAAGATTTAAATAAGTAGTCCGTCGACGCAAAGTAGTGTGTTTTAATGCATGGCTTTCTTTGTCTTTGTTTGGTGGAGATCTACTCCTATGCTTACTGGAGATAGACTCCTATGCTAAGTGTCTTTGTTTGGTTTTATTTGTTGTGTTTGCATGTATGGGCCAAAACCTAGTCTAAAGTGTTCAATGCTTATGTTAATATAATAAGACTTTTTCGTAAAAATGTGCTGAAAATTCATGTGAAAGTTGAAATAAGGTGTAAGCTAAGTGTACTGGAGATGTGCTTATTAAGCCTTTCCAGCTCTGAAGCTTCCTTCTTCCTTGAGTCTGCGCCGTCTGAAATACCAAACCCTAAATCTTGCTAGTTCAGTTCGTGTGTTTTACGTGAGCGCGCTTCACTAGTGTGCGTAGAAAAACACACTAACTTGATCATAAAAAAGTGAAACGTTTTGTCTTTCACAAAGTATCTCCAATTACCTGTTTTCCTCACATGCAAGAATGGACCTTAGCCACGAGTTGTCCGGCCTAGACGCTGATAACGCGAAGACACCTGGGCCCTGGGTTTTCGATCTCTGTTCTTGCGCGAAAGTCTCAGAAAGTCAGTCATCGTTGCTTTGCTTCCTTAATTAGATTGACTCGTCAAGTTAGAGATTAGATCGTACACCGATGTCGGATTATTTCCTTCACAGCAGGGCAATCCCCTTCCTGTCACGCTGGACAACAAAGGGGCTGTCGGCTTATATATAGTTCCAATCTTGAACTTTCCTCAGCTTCAATTCTGCTGTGACCACCAAAATGGAAAGACTTTGATTCCATGTACTCTATAAGCTCGATGTCCTGATCATCTAAATTCAATGGATAGCTAAGTCTGAAAGAGGGGATCGGACTGAGGAATTGAAAGTGAAAAGGATGGGACGGTGGTTTTCCACAGAGATAGAGTTAATAATCCGTTTGGGCGGTATTGTAGTCGGCTCGGGGATTCGCGGTAGATTGTCTCAGGTAAAGGCTGAACTTCTTTCGTAGCAGGTCCACCAAGATCAGACGTCACGTGGCATGATACGATAGAAAGGGTCGACTTTCACGTGCCTTAGAGGAGAAAGCAGTTATAAAATGATTGATCAGTCTTCCGCCGATTAGAGTCAATGCTCATTCTTTTTTCAGTCTCACCACTAGAAGTAGCCTCAAGAGACCTAACAAACATTACTTTGAAAAAGTGAACAGACCTAGCACAGTCTAACGAACACAAAGTTATTACCGAAGATCAGGAGCACTCGATCTTAGGGGTTACGTCTTTTGTCTTCTCGTCTATTGGCCCTACATACAGGAGTGGAATACCTCTTTCTAAACAATAAAAGCCTCGGTCGTGCTTGAAGTTTCTGGATCTTCCATAAAAGTCGTTCAACTAATGCTTTTCTTGCTCAAGCTATTTTCAGCAGTAGTTTTAGTTTGAGACCTAGATCCGGATTCGTCATTAGAAGTGGTTTTGAGGGAAGGAAGGCGTCAGCCTGTTGATGGGGACCTGTGGGGATAGGTCTTGGGCCGTTTTCAGTCGACAATAGCTAAACTCAGACTGTTCGGTGCTAATCATCTTGCCTCGTAGGTGAACCGTGAACGGAGCCAGCCCAAGGCAAGTCCACAGAGACAAAGCACCACATAGGGAGAATCAGACCCTTTTTCGGCAATCAAACCGTCAGCGTCAGCAGTAGTTTTGTTCAGCCAGACTTAATGGGAGATGCAAGCCTAGTTTATTAGGTGAAAGTGGACTTCCTCGAGAAAGGCTTTCTGCAACTAGAAAATGAGAATATGACCTTCCACGACGGGGTCGGTACGGGATGAAAAAGCGATTTCACGCTTAAAGATCGGTCCCGTCGAGAAAGTTTTCAATGCTAGGATAAGATAACCAAAGCGGGCATAGTTCCATGTAGTGAATTCTAGTAGTTTTCTTGCAACTTCCATTGAAACCACTCCCTTTTGTGCTCTTTCGCCCAGCTAGATATCAATATGTATCTCAAAGCAGCATTTCCTTTCACAGGCATAGGCGAATGCTAAAAGATAAGCATACGCAGAAGCAGAAAGAACAGATTTACCCTCTACCAGAATAAGATCTCTAGGTTTACCAAATCCTTCTCAACCAAATGTCTTGTGAAAGAGGGCATTAAGTCAGGTCAGGAATCTTGAACAGAAAGAGGCCCTCCGCTGGAAAGAAGGAGACCTAAAAGTGATATCTGTAGGCCGACCTTGGGATTAATACGCTTCGACTTAGCCTTGATAGGCTAATGCACTCTCTTGATCCAATGCTCAATCTTTCGCTCAAATGGCCGAACAATCTTCAAGCTGTTCTCAACAGATCTTGTGAGACACAAACCCTCGGTGAAGCACTGCATCTTTCTAGCTTCAAAGAAAGAGAAAGACAACGAAGTGGGATGATTTCCCAAGCTTAGGACTTTGATCAATGGGCACTAGAGAGAGGCGCTAACATGCAAAAAAGCCTCCTTTCGGGTGGAGGGTGGGTAAAGCTCCTCGTTCAGCAGATAGAGATGGAACCCCTACCTATGCAAGATTGAATGCAGTGCTGCTTGGACAACATCAATGCATTTAGTACAGTCAGCTAGGAAGCACTAGCTAGGCAAGTCATACTGGGAATGCTGTTCCACACATTGGCTCAATTCTACCTTCCACATCCAATTCTTCCTTCAAACCAAGGCCCAGCTGAGAGGTGGCCAGAGAGGACATGCAAACTTTCCAAAGAGATGTGAGAGAGAGGTAGTATGTGTTGACGAATGACTACCTTTCCCTTTAAAAGAGGTGGCAAACGTGAAAAGATGTACACGGATAAAAAGAGGTGGTCTGTGTTCAAGAGAGACCAACCCTTTCCCTTGTAGAGAGGTGGTATTCTAAAAAAGCATACAAATCAATAATCAGTGGTATCTGTTGATGAAATGCCATTGCATGGATCTCCCTCCACAGCACAGCAAGAGAAGCATTTGATGGCGAGGTAAAAGCACAAGGATGAATGCCCTTGGTCCTCTCTTTGATAGTCCGATTCGTACATCAAATAATTCATGTAGTAGATCGATCTAGTGATTGGTCAATGACATGCGAGTTACATGATTGATCTGCAAGGGAGAATCAATGCGATTAGACAGGCAATGTAATTGAATGAACAGTAGCACAGGTATAGGACTTCGAAGCTTCTTTGACCACTGACATCTCAATGGTATGGATTCTCGCGCACATATCAATGAATGGAACTGAAAGACGAGAGTGAAAGAGCGGGATCACAAATGAGTATCTGGACAGACGCTCCTTGTGGGCCAATTCCATCTGTCTTTATCCAACTAGCTAGGGATCTGATCAAAAAGTCATTGTATATAATGTAAATGTCTCTTTTCCCTTCTTGAATGACATTGGGACTTGATAAGATCCCAGTGACTGCTCAAAAGAAGCAAGATGGGAAGGTTAAAGAGAGAGAGGAATCGAGATAGGCTGTATTGCATGGTTAGGTGGATCATTTTCAACAATGAGATATGGTGATAGCTGACCCAGTAATCGCATACATATAAGTAGAGATGCCAGTGATCAAAGAAGAAGGAAGGAGGCAAAGAGGAAAGACATGATTGCCTAGTTTAGTTCCGGCTTACCGAGTGTGCTACATAATTTATGCTGACCCGTTAGTCACGGAGACCTTCCTTCTGTGACCCTGATATCGGATATGGTACAGTCGATGGTCCAATACCGGCTGCTATCCTTGATCCCGGACTGGTGCTCTGGCCATGATATCTTTCTTGACGGTTACCTTATTGTCGCTCTTCTCTTCCCATCTCCATCGGTCAGATCTTCAAGTTCTAGTGGTAAAAGAAAATCTCAAGTCGGTGGAAGAATTCCATCAATGTTTCCTCGTAGCCCGAGCGGTATGAAAAGCAGTCAGCAAAGAAGAGGAAGCGGTTGGCAGCGGACGGGGCAGTGAATCAGCAATGACCGAAGAGCGGCAGTGAGACCAGCTAGCAGCGGGCTGAAGCGGTACGGATGGTGACAGTTGTTGTCGGTAAGCTGTAAGGCTGTGAGTATCGGTAAGTCTCTACGACGCGGTCAGCAGCTGTCAGTCGTAAGCGGTAAGCCTCAAAGACTTTTCCGCTGCAGTGCTCTCGCTGTTTAGCGGCTGTAAGGTGCAGCGATAAGACCAGTAAGGTAAACGGCGGGGAAGGGAAGTTAGTAAATCCTCTACTTCACTGCTTGACGAAACCGCCTGCTATAGAGACGCGGACGCTAGGAATTATTAAGCTCATGGGGAACCGACGATTCTTCCGTATCTCAACTAAGCATGATAGAAGGGATTTCCCTATGACCAAAAAACAACTAAAGTATTCAACTACACAGCTGTTGTGTTAGTCGTATGGGAAAAAATTGGAGTACAAAATCTCTTCTTTAGGTTTAGGATCAGAGAAAGCATTCAAAAAGACAGTTCTTTCCCGGCGTTGTTACCGGGATTTATCTGATCGTTTCTGAGTTGAGGGTCGCCTAACCTAAGAAGTCTCTTACTGTACTGGGACCGGTTGGTTGTAAAAGGAAGTCAAAGTCATGGGATTGGTTCGTTCTCCAGAAGACGTAATGAAACACTCGTCCCACCCACTACGAAGCTCTGGCGACCCTCTGCTTGCCTTTGCTGAAAGCATTGACAACCCCTCCATTCTCAATATTGAACTGGCTGCGATTTCCCGTGCTCTTAAAATTGGCTTGGCCTCAATATGAATATCATAAAGTGGAATCCGACTCAAAAATCGCCATTGACATCATCAATGGTAAGGCTAAGCACCCCTGGAATTGTACCAACACTATCAAGGATATTATGCACCTCGCCCACCACTTCCAGGAAGCTCGGTTCACTCATGCTTGGAGAGAGGCCAATCGGGCAGCTGATTTTTAGCTAAGCAACCGAAAGACCATCCTCACTTCTGCAGCAGCCACATCCACCCTTCACAATTTCCCAGTTTCCTTAATCTCATCCTTGAGGAAGATAAGCAAGGTGTCCAATACACCCGAATGTCACTTGTTGTTCTTTTGTCTTTCCATGTTGTCCTCTCTATTCAATTAGAACTTAACCAGATTTTAGGTGTGGTCCGCTTTTGGATATACAACCATTTTCACAAAGAAACTGTCCAAGGCACGTAGCGGTTGAGGGCGAAGAATAAGCACAGGAGAGTGAACGGAGGGGCTCTAGCGAAAGACTCTTAAGACGAGAGGCGACGACTGTCAAGGAGTCGGAGGAATAGCAATCATAGGAAATGAAATTTGGTGTGGGGAGGAGGGAGGCAATATTCTGTAGTAGAGAGGGGATTCATCCTATTAACAACAGGAGGACTCCCGGATCGAATCAGTTCGGCTCGGAGTCATTGGTGGGGCACTATACCAAATCGTCTGACTAATGAAGCCAGTGGTTGAGCAAGTCGAAAAAAGATTGAGTAGTAGAGTAGTAGTAATTACTACATTGAGGGGAACTTTGGTGTGAGCTTGTCGTGGACACTCCTGGACGTTGCACAGGAAGGACCTCCATCAACTCTGAACGGTCTTAGCGGTGGGCATATACCTTTTTCTAAATGGACCCATTGTGACCTGCCCGGACACAGATGCCAATGCCGATGTGTTATCAGCCAGGGCTAAAAAAGACAACATTCTTCATCGGAAAGAGTAGTATTTTCACAAAAGGAAGAGGATATTCTCTTCCAATTTTCTTCCGGAAGCTGCGGAATGCCTGCTCATCATACAGGGAAATGGGCGAGGACTAAAGGAGTTTCAAGGGTTCTTGAAATAAAGGGGCGTAGCGGAATGACTCTTTCTGCATATAAAGGAAAGGGAGGATAACCATTTGGCTTCTCCCTTGTTTTGAGAATAAGGTCGATCACTGGGGAACTAAACGCACACTAGAGAACAAGTCCAAAGGCCGGCACTAAAGTCATAATTGGCTGCTATCGAAATTCCAGAAAGCGCAGTCCCTACTCCGCTAGCCAGAACGGAATGGACATATGAGCGATCGATTACGAGAGCTCGACCGGCAATGACATCTCTTTTCTTCCTCACCTCCCGATTCTCCTGCTACTGTTCTAGCTCCTCGAGAAGGAAGAAAGTACGGCTCGAAAGCATCATCGGCCTGCGGCCGCCTTTGTTTTGGGCTTCGATCATCTATGGGCTACCGACTGCCTTCACTTACTGCCGCAGAACACCGGTATAACCAGTTCAAAAGGAATGCCTTGCTCTCATGTTCGCAGCACATAAGATGCGACATTACCTAATTGGTGTTACCCACCAATTACCTGGTGTCAGGAGTAAACCCTTTAAAGATCCTTGTGACCAAAGCAGGTTCACTGAACGCCCGACTCGCTAAATGGTCAATACTGCTCGAACAGTATGACATAATATTCGTACCACAAAAGGCCGTGAAAGGACAGGCACTGGCAGATTTATTGGGAGCACATCCTCTACGGGAGCACTTCAAATTGCAAGAAGAATTGCCTGACGAAGCAGTCTACTGCACTGAAGTCGCATCAAGACCCACATCAAAAGCCTGGGAGATGTATTTTGACTGCGCCTCAAGAACAGATGAGAAAGGACGTCCAACATTAGGGGTCGGAATCGTCTTTATTACTCCCGAAGGCAACATGATCCCGTATTCCTTCACTGACTTTGTCGGAGTCATGTTCCAACAACGTGTCAGAATACACGGTTCTGATTATGGGAATGGAACTAGCTCGTGACATCGAAGTACATCAACTTTCCAGTTGCGAGGCGCGTAGCGGTTGGTAATTAACTAAATGAACGGCGTCTATGAAGTTGAAGTTAGAAAACCAGATCTCTTACCCTATCATACAGCAGCGAGCGAATTAGCACGCACCTTCGAATATTTCAACATTGAACATTTGGTTTACAATAAGGAGGGAATCGCCCCTGACTTCGAGTCTTCGGATTGCCAACTCCCGAGCCAACTCCATTCCCATAATCAGCGCTTGATACTCCGCAACGTTGTTGGAACACGGTTCGAGGAGAGCGAACGAATGCGGGAGAAGATGCCCTTCTGGTGTGATGAAAATAATGCCGACACCTGAGGACTGTTCTTTTCGTCTATTCATTCGGGAGGCACCGTCAAAGTACATTTCCCATGGGGCTAGGGCTAACATATGCCAACCCAGGGCGAAGGGAAGCAGGGACAGGCAAGGATGCAGGAATAGATGGTTGTGAATAAACCTGTGCGCCGGGTCAACTTCACTCGGTCTTTCCGCCTTACAACACTGAGAACAATGAACAGACCTGGCGGATTCATAAAGTCAAGCTGAAAAACGTGATAGACGTGCGTACTCGCGCGCTACGGCTTCTTTTAAGCCCTTCCCACAGCCCTGGACTTCGCATTGCATGAACATTAGAGCTGCTATAGCAACTATAGGAAGGAGGGAATTATCAGACAGAGTTACTTAGCTCGTTATGCACGTTAGGCTCGTGAGGCTCAACGAGGCTGGCGATAAGCTGGCGTAATGCTTGCGATAGGTTGAGCGATCGCCCTTTAACGTGATTCGTCTCAGGTGGGACTCATCTCCCTAGCCGTCGGGAGATCCCAAACTCCGTTGTCCTGCGAAACTTGACTGACCTCTTAGGGCCTTTCATGCTCTCCATAGACATAGAAAGAAGCACAAGCCTCACACCGGATTCAGGCTCTTTAAAGGGTCCTGTCACTTTCCTGTCCCTATCTAGTCCACCAGCCAAGCCCAGTGAACCAGTCGATCCAACTTTGAAGTCGGAGAAAGCTTTTGTTAACAAGTCGGAGTTCGCCTGCCGCTTTCTATCTGTCTAAGTAAGTCGAAGGAAGCCGTTAAAGGAGCGTTTGGAAAGAGCACCAAGGAGGAGGAACAAGAAATCGGAGAAAGACAATTTTCCAAATATTCTCCAAGTCTCGTGGAGCTAACTAGCAGTGACCAGGACCCGTCAAGCGAACAAGCCCAGTTGAACAAAGAAAAGTAGGCCTGTCAAGAAGACAAGCTCCTTCCTTCCCAAGCCTGCCCTTTTAGCTCTTAGGTAAGTAAGCTCCTTGCTCTTTCTCCTGAAGCTAATCCACCCCAATACAACCTGTCTGGCCTTTCACAAATCTTGCCTTTCTACCTTCCCCCATGAATTAGCGTCGACCTGTCTTTTCAGCGTAGAAACTTGCAGGTTCGGGAGCTGAATCATCGTAGAAAAAAAAAAGATCAATCCTCATGATTTGCGTGGGAAGAATGGGTTCGTCAAAACCGGGTGGAAAGGGACCAAGCTCAGAGTCAGAGGCGAGTTGACAGACAAAAGCTTGGATGTTGTGATTCCGCCTTTCCAGTAGCGAGTGAAACTCCGTGAATGGGCAGAAAGGGTGTTCAAACCGAGTGTTGAGGAAACCTTCGTCAGGAGGTTTCTCTTTGAGGAATCGCCGTTCTTCGCTCAAAATGATTCAGGAGACCTCTGTTCTCCTTTTTGCCTGTTTAATAGCTTGAGACGAGTACAATGAGGATCAGAACCGGACAACTCCCTTTAGTCAAGCCCAGTTGAAATGCCAGTCAGGAAGGCTCTCGGAAGGTTAGGAAGAACAGGGTTTCAAACCTCCCTTCCCTGCCCCTACTATCATTTAGAGATGACGAATTGATCTCCTGGTCCTTTCGAACCAGATATTTCAAAACCTGGCCAGTACGGAATAGATCTTTGACGGTCCTAAAGTAGATCAGGAGGAAAAGACAGTCCTCTTTTCGTCCAACCTTGAATGAGTCCCCTCCGGAGAGAGATGCCCCCTCTTCTTTGCCCTGTATTGAATACCAGGGAGGATGAGGATCACTCACCTGAATAAGCCTTCCCTCTGCTCCCAGTCGGGGTAGATGTCTAACCAGGAAGAGATATACATGGCAGCTAGCTGAGACCCCGAATGAATCTCCTGCGCCTGTAGATTCAAGATTGATTGTTCAACCTAGTTGCTCAACCTAGAGAGATTCGAATAGTATTGAATGGGGGAGGAACCAGCTAATAGTCCTTGATGCCTTGCCTATCCTACAGAAGACTAATCCACATTAGCAGTGGGGTGGAAATGTGGAATTGTTAAGTTGTTTATGAAACGATGCAAGAATTCGCCCCTATCACGTAAGGCTCGCCCTTATAGCTTATGGGGCGCACACTCGCTGGAAGCAGACCCATTCGGGAACCAAGCAATGCCTGCCCTGCTAGCTGCCGCGATGAAGTGGGAACCCATTTGTGGGACCCGGGGGATAGAGTTTTTAGCCGATTTGAATATTAATTCAAGGGTGTGGTTTACATATTCATACATAGAAGATGCTCCTGCTTCGATCGAAAAGATTCGTTCATTAAGTAAGTCGCAACACATTCATTTGTTGATGGGTGAGAGGCAAAGCAGGAGCCCGGAGCATGTGCCAGTGAGGGAATAATGGAGCAAGCAATAGGAAATGGCGCGGGCACCGCCACTAAGACTGAATGAATGCGGGCAAAAGCGATGACTTTCTTGATTCATTTATTTGTTATATACGAAATGAGGTCTTCCCTGTCAGTCACTGGTTCCATTTTTCCATTACTCCTTTCAGTGATGGCTATTCGCTATTCCCCGAACAACTCGATGAATAGGGAACCAAGCAGTCGACCATTCACCGCACCTCGAATTCGAAACCAAAACATCTGGCGATCGACAACAAAGCGCCTTCTTTTCTTTCCAACCTGCCGAAAACTTGAACGGAATCGAGGTTTCTTGGCAGCTCCTTCTCTCAACCTCAAAAGGTTTTGATTGACCCGTAGACATAGGCAATTGGGGCTTTTAGCACCCTTTTCCTTCCGTTCGGTGAATCAACCTTGGCATTACCTAAATGAAATATCCAATTCATAGAGTCACATTACTCCGCGGATTCATTGGCTCCCTTTCCTAACCTCGCAATGAACGAAATGAGACGTTTGCTTGCTTTGGCATCGTCAGGTAATTCCTAGATATGCTTCTTGTGTTTGGAAAGAAAGTCCTTCACAGGAAACTATGCGGGACCCAAGAGTACCGCCGGCCTCAGAATTGGGGGGTAGAGATACTAGACGGCGTACAGCAGTCTTGTGTGTGCTCGTGCCACTCAATAGCAGTCAACAATATGCACGCAACAGAATAACAGAACCATCAAGCAATAGGAACAACCGAAGACTGCTGCTGTCAGGTAGAGAATAGGGGCGAGAGTGGGGAGTTCCTGAGGTAGACCAACGGATGACTGATGTTAGGTCAGTACTAGAGGAAAGGGGAGGTCTCCTCATATCCTAAAAATAGAAAAAAGTGTTGTATAGTATACATAGTAGGAGGGAGGGAAAAAACTCCTATTGATTGAGGGTTTTGGAGGACATGATATGCTCCGCTCCTATCCCTGCTAGAGGCTGCAGGTCGAACTCTATACTAATTAAGCTTCTTCGGCCCAAGATGCAATCATTTGGACTCCATCCGAATATGGGAGTTTCACTCTTATACGGCTTGGCTCTGGAAAATTTTCTTGGGCAAAAAAAACATAAAAAAAAAGAAGAGCTTCTTGTTTCCAAGCGGAACTCGAATGGGCTGCTAGCAGATTTGTTGGAGATGGCAAGTTAACACCGTGGGGCCTTTCACTCGCTCTGGCACATTTTGGCGGAACGTAAACGTTATAGTAGAATCTTTGAGGTAAATGATGTTTAAAAAAGAAAATGGAAAAGAGGATTTGCGAAGATATGCAGATTAGAAGCTAGTATCTCCAGCTTTATGAGAAAGAAGACGAAGAATCGGCGAGCATCCTAGCCAAATGGGACTTGTGTCTCAATCCGATCAAAAAGAACATATTGTGTTGACCACCGGGAAAGGAATGGATTAAGATTAAGACGGACGGTTCAATTAGCGAGCATGGGAAGGCTTGTGGAGGTTTAGCAAGAGACGACAAAGGGGATATATGCGCTCTCTCAAGCAGTTAAGAACAAGACCATACTCGAAGTCGAGCTCTTTTGCATCTTCCAAGGTATTCAAATAGCAGCTGAAAAGGAGTGTCAGAGGATTTGGATTGATTCGGATTCCCTAACGTAAGACATGGTCTACTCTCAAGATCCAAAAGTCCGCAGCTAAGGAAAGCCTCTTCTTCATAAGATCAAGAAGGTACTCGCTAGTTTCGAAGATTTGAAAATCTCCCATACTTGGAGAGAAGCAAACCAACCGGCCGATTTTATGGCAAGCTTTGACTATGCGGTTGGTAGTAGACATATTTGGTCTTCACATTTTCCCTTCCATTTTGTAAAGTTAATTGAAGAGGATAGATCCGGGAAATTGTAAATACGAATGTAAATCTTCATATTTATACACTATATACACTGGTAAGGGTCGATCAGGCTAATCCCAAAGCTTACCCCGAACAGCTGCCGGACTGCTCTACTGACCTTCTCTCTCTTCGAACTCACTGAACCTTCTCAAAGACTCCTTTTGCACTGATAACACAATTCATCACCGTCCTTCTCACAAGAAGGCAAACCTGGTACGTTGATCGAATCTTCTTTCGCATCCAGAAGAGAGGCAGTGGGCTATCCGAGAGAGTGGTTCAGGTGACTACCGGAGTCATTGATTAAGCAGGTCAGATGGGCTTAGTAGGGCTCGAACCTACAATATCACCGTTATGAGCGGTACGTTTCAACCAATTAAACTATAAGCCCCTACGGATCTCTACATGCAATTCCTTCGGGAAGAGCGGACGGAAAGAGGAGACCTTTGCTCTATCTGCTTCTTCCTCTTCCGGGGCCCCGGAGGGGTTCTTTGGCAAGCCCTACTAAAGAAGCTAAGTGACTTTCGTCACCCAAGTAGTGAGTTTGAGAGTGACCGGTAGGGCGACCACTTGTACTTCTAGGCGTTGGCGACCTATAGTCTTGTCTTGTTACGCAACACGGCTTCACTCGATTCAGTATTTCAATAGAACAAACAAGCCCACTAATAGCTTAGATAGTGGCCCTTCCACTTTGGTGTAGTTGACCCTACCTATTGAAAAAGGTAAGACCTCTGACTCAAGGTTCATAGGAACAGGGAACCCTTACGTAGTGGGATGTAGGCTTCAGTTGTTTTGGTACTTTTTCACTACGTCTTATTATTTATTTAGTAACCGGCTGTTCACCGGCAGGTCAGTAGGCCTTTTAGAAGGCGAACACTAGAAAGTTCTCAGCGGGCGCTAGCGCTATGTTGTTCGCTTTTGTCAACTGAAGTCGCGCGTAGCGCCAACTAACTGATAGCTGATAGAGCGCGGAGCCCCGTTTGAGTCTAAGCGAGCAGAGCCATTTGTTTCTACTGTCGTACTACTAAAATCAATCAAAAAAGTACCAAAGGCGAACGGCATTCTGTTGTACAGCTACTTTTGTATAGTTACAAAGGTAACCGGTAGGTGACTTTTGAATCGACAGTAGTGACGAAAGGGGGAAATAGCTCAGTTGGTTAGAGTGCTGGTCTGTCACGCCAGAAGTCGCGGGTTCGAACCCCGTTTTCCCGCCCGATCCTCCAACTTCCTCCTGCCCGACCCATTTGGTCTTCACTGGAAGCTGCTGATCCCGGTGTAGCATTCAATACAATTCTTCTTTCTTCGGTCTCCCTCCACCCCCTTCGTTTGTTGTGGGTCGCGTCTCACCGCAGGCACTTAATGAATGAGTGGAGATCTTCCTTCCCCCCTTGCTAATTACCAAGGACTTCGTTGCCACTAGTGGCGAAGAAAAAGTCTACCATCCCACCCGGCCTCCCCCGGGGGGTGAAGGTTCCTCTCGGAGACTGCCAGTCTACAAGAAGCTGGCAGAGCTTTAGCCATTGGACCACATCCATCCTCCTACCTAAACAGTAACCCTTTTCTTGTTCGTTCTTCGAATTAGGCTAGTGGAGACAAATTCCTTCCGGCTAATGAAGATACTACTCCAGTCTTCCCATTCATTCCCAGTGGATCCTTCTTATCCCTTTTCATTGAACGAACCAAGTTCACCTATACGAGAGTGAGGAAGACATTTCCAACAATCAACTTCCCACTTTGGATGTCCCGTTTGACGATTCTGCTGCTAGTTTAGAAAATAAAGGAGAAGGACTGG